>LPNX011032768.1:242767-306408 GCA_001517045.1 Pseudotsuga menziesii | reverse complement strand
ATATATATATATATTGTTTCTTGTTATTATTTAAGTTTGTTACACAAGCTCAGTCGGCAATACCCTCAAGGCAAGTGCAACTTCACCCGAGATATCTTAATGGGCAACTACCAGAACTATGTTTCCTCAGTTGGCGAGGGATTATAGTCCCTTGTCGCGCGACCAAGACGCTTGACAAAGACGATGGGATGGAGTCTTTCACTCTGTGATAGGGGCACAACCAAGTGCCACAAGTCACCCACATGACATGACCTTGTCCTTAAACTTTAACAACTAGCGTAACTATGTGACACAGTCGATTCCTTATACTTGACAGACAGTGCGTGACTTATATTTTACTTAGTAGATTAACCATGAACTCATACACAGCAGTTCAACAATAATTTTAAATAGTCATTCATTCCTACTATGACATACATTCAACAACAACTGTAACTGTAATTATGTAAGATAAGCAAACATTCACCATTCAACAGCATCCATTCATGTAACACCGGAAATAACGTGGAAACCCATCTGGGAAAAACCACCAAGGTGCTCTTCATCTGGTATGAGAAATATATGTATCACCTTACAGGATGTGACTTGCACACTGTTATTAAGATATGTCTTTTCGACTCAATCCTCTTGCTCTCATGCTCTCTGGTTTATTGCTTCTATCTACTCCTACTGATCCGCACACAGCCAGGATCGACTCTTCTACTTTACTAGCTTTACTAGCGGTCTGCACACACAGCTGCAAGATCTGCAGCTCAATAGCCTTCTCCTTCTACTAGACTCTCCTCTTTGAGCCAACTACTGACTACTACTAAATCTACTTCTTGACGCTACCTCTCCAAACTAACAACAACAACACTGAAGCTAGCCCTTATACAGAACGGGTTCCTCTTATTTATAACATTTATAAGACCACATAGGGTCGAATGAGTATAGCTCAGTTATTACAGACTCAAATGGTTACAAAATATCTGTAATTACATTGAATGTCAGCCCATACCTAGCCGCGAAAGTCCTACATGACAATAACCACAGCCTTAACTAGCTGCGAAAACGTCTTTAAGCTCGTCTGTTCCAATCATAACTAGCCACAAAATTGTCCTTCCATCTTCTGCTCGTTCATCCTTCTACAGTCTTCCTTGACTGCTACCTTTTCAACATTAAATCTTCTACCTACCTTTTTCACCGACTCTGGATTTGTTTTTCCTCGTCACACCAACCCTATCACAGCTTCCTCTACTCTGCGCTTCCTTTCCATCCTTATCTTGCCTTTCTCCATTGTGCGCATGTTTTATCTTTCTACATCAGTTCATTTGCTTCCTTCTTGACCTGCTTTTCCCTTGTTGTGTGCACACTTTTCCTCCTATGCTTGCGTGTCAGCTTCTTCTTTGTGCACTTTTCCTTGCCCAACACTCTCAGTATACACAAGATCCATTGAATAATGATAATATCCAACTTACAACTCTTGGGTTTGTTCCGTCAATCGGTCCACTTTGGGAAAACGGCCATAACACGAATTCTGAGAATTTCATCTTCAACTACCTGATCGTATCTTTTAAATAGTTGCATATTTTTAAAATATTCTCAAAAGTAAGCTAAACCGACCAATTTCGGAAGTGGGAACTTTCAACTATTTTGTCTCATTCCTCACGGATTGATTAAAACGTCTCCATGAAATTTGTCTCCTGAAAAGTGACGGAAATGGTGCATATTGACTTGCTCTTTAATTCACCCTGCATAAAGAGTCCTCGCTCACTGAGGTCAAGTAAACATCTAGATAATTCTCCTTAAGAATGATTCACACTCTTGCCTTCAGTTTGGAAGTATATTCAAATTGGTCTTCCGGTTGGATGGAGATCAATGCCATGGCTCCAAGATCTTTGCTCAATACTTCTCAAGATCACGTAGGCGTTAGTTGCTTGTGCAAACTAAGCTCTTGCACACCCTTGCTCTGATACCATGTTAGTGATTGAGAAAAATATGAAGAAACTTGAACTTTAAAACTTTAATCCATAATAACAGTGCATATAAATCTCATCAATAATCCAAAGACATAAATCAAACCATAGAACACAAGATATACCCTAGGAAAACCCTCTACTAATTCAAAGGATAAAAAACCTAGCAAACGATCTTAGAGTATGATTGATAAGTAGCAGAGAATGATTACAACACAATAGCATATTGCTTTCACTGAGAGCACCAAAGAGTGGATATCGAATGGAACACCGTATCTAACTTGCCAAGTGCATAGCACTTTTATAACAAGTCAAATTTGGTTTTTACAACAAAAATAGAATGGTTGCATGTAGCAGCAACATTTTAACACTTAGAACACTTATACATCTTTAATCATGCACCCCATACTGATCTAGTGTCAAGCTGGCACTCCATAATTATCTCCCAAAAGAAGATATGTGCCTTCCATTAATTAACTAACTCTAACTGAGTTGAACTAAATGTAACTGAACAGAACTTAATGTAACTGAACAGAACTAGTGCATCTCCATCAGTGTTTATTTCCAATAACTACTTGCATAAATTAAGGATTTTATTCCTTAATTAACTGAACTTGTTTACCATAACTAATACTCAACCAATATCTAATCAATTTCGAGTTTACTTGGGGGAAACATATGCAATTCAATTTCTCTCTCTTTCTCTGTGCTTATATTAAATATCTCTACATGGTCCATATGTGTTTTCATTAAATAATAATATTTATCAAATCATACTCATAAGATCGTTTCCAAACCTATGATCATATGTATTTCCCCGGGTCATATAGTCACATGCTAAAGTAAATCACTCTAGGGGTAGCTAATCCCTAAAGGAGACTTCTAGCACCTATTGACCATGACTACCCATACACCATATAGTATATCTACTTTACATAGTAAAGCACACCAGCTCACAACATGAGGATATTTGTAGAACTTAATATTACTCACAAGTCTACTGTTTCACCACCTCAATCATATGAGGATATTTGTAGGACTACACAAGTCTATTGTCTTGATATTACTCACAAGACTGGAGAATGACTCCTATTGTTGTAATGTCAACAGTTTGGAATGTGTATATGTACACCATTGCATTTGGGTACATGAAATGTGGACACTAGCATAGGGTTTCCTAAACTTGTGTCTGATATGTAGTTGAGGTCGTGAAGCTCCAAGATGCATATATCGACTTCACAACGCTTATGCACACATCTGAACCAAGTTCAAATGGGTCGGTGCTAGTAAGGGAAAGTTCAAACTCACATGCTAGTAAAGTTTCACCTCACGATGCGCACATGTCCCCATGCCAAAGGTAGAGTTAGCAGATAAAAACATAACCAACTTCTAGGCTTCAATAACACAATTGGTTACATTAAACTGCACATGCAAAAGGACACCAAAGAAGCAACCTACCATATCACAAATACCCAATCTAGAGGTCCATCTACTGGGGAGCAGTGTGCCAATATTACAAGTAACTAATCTAAAGGCCAATATATTGGAGGAAAAAAACATGAGCTGGTATAAAATAAATGGCTCGACAGATAGGTTTAGCTAATCATCTCGAAAAGGGAACAACAAGAGCTACTATCAATACTAAGACAAATCATATGCACACCAAAACACAATAAGAAAGAACAAAATCTTGCAATATAGATGCAAAAATAGAATGCAAAGTCAACAACATTTTTTAATTACATCTGCAAATTTGGTCAGCTACAATGCTTATGTGTCTATAAGCAAAGAGCTTTCAAGCCTAAGCTTCAGCAACTCAAATACTTGTGAGCCTTCATATGTCAAATAATGGAATGATGCAAGACTAGTTATTTCTAAAGATGGCGATGTCATTTGCTCTACATAAGAATTTACTTTTAGGCTATGTCGTGCATGCCTTCTCATAGCTGTGTTGGAGTATTATGTTATGAGGGTTATGAGGGTTTTTGTATGTCTATGCTTAGAAGCCTTAAATAGATTTGATTCTACAAGAACTTGTGATTTCACTCCAAATTTGCTAGCGGGCAGGTTGTAGTTGTCTCATGTTTCTTAGTATTGTAGATACTCATAGAGCTTGGAAAAGTTGACTGTATGTTTATGTGAAAATTTGGGGAATATGACTTTATTGTATAAGCTATAAGGCCCAAGATTTCAGCTCATGCTAAAGAGGGAAATAATCTATATGTCAATCTCCTACCCACACACTCACTTAATTTGTACAATTGAACATGAGAATGAAAATGGCAATGCTAGAAATCAGGAGACCAAAATAAAATTGAGGAAAAACTAGCATACTCAAATAGACTTTTCTCTAAAATCGACTCTGGCCATCATACATACCTTTGTTCAGTGACCTAGATTCTATTATGACCATTAGAACCATTAAATACGGTAATCTATAGCCTCCAAATGCAAACCAGGTTCTAAACCAAAACCCCACAACAAAGAAGAGCAACACACAGTACACAGTTTCTATTATCTTGGGATATAAATTGTGGGACTATTTTCAACATAAAATCTTAACCCTCAAAAAACAATGTAATATTCATACGATGACCATAGAGTACCCCAAAAAAAACATTCTAGATCATGAAAAAATGGGTTCTAATCCAGCTATTATGTTCTCTAATTTGGGCTAAACTACTGCCACCACTACTACATTCTCTCTCTACGTAATGGAACATGCACTTAATCATCAATCTCCCACCACCTTTCAGTGTCAGAGCCTTCTTTCTTTTGGTGCAACGCTTCTGTCGCCACATGTCTCCTGTTCTCTTTTGTCTTTCATCAAGTCTCCGTTGAAAGCTTATCGAACAATTGTTTTAAGCAGACGAGGGTTAACATTTAAGCTTGTGAGGGTCAACATTTATTCTCTAACCAATCGGAGCTCTAAATTTAAGTGAGCGGAGGGTTAAACTTTAAGCTATCGACTTAAATTTTATTGTTAAATATTTTTGTTTAACATATGTTTCAGCTAATTATATATATTTTAATATTGGGTTTCTAGTTATTGCTACTTTCATTCACTGGATGATGTTATTATTGTTATCGTTTTTATACAATTACATATACTTTCAAATAAAAGTATAATTTTTTTTTGAAAAATAAAAGTTTAAATAACCAAAGAGTAGTAGATTTATTTTATTGAAGTGTATGAACATGTGAATAACTAGCACTTCATTATAAGTTGTACATATAGAGGTTGTCACATAGCTCTCAAACACTTCACTTCTTGATGCTAATCACTCCAAGACAGTTTATTATCCCTGTCGCAGGCAGGGTTATTTAGTGATCGATAAAATGTTGACCGTGAATTAACTTTTATTTGGACCAAAAATTTATGTCGGTTATCTAAAGTAAACTTCATAAACATAATCTTCTATTTTTATAAATATAAAATAATTATAATTATCTGCAATATTATTGGTTCATATATTAAGTTTCTTATTACCATATATTAAGTTTCTTATTTTGTAATCATTGGAGCAGTACAAACCTTTGGCAGGTGAAATGATTGCAAGAGTACAAATCTTGGCAGGTGAAATGACGTGCATGGCCCTTCACCTTGAGAGACTCCATTCAAACACATCCTTGATTTCCTTGGATTATAATTACTATAATAAAGATGCTCATTATCACTTTGGAATATTTTGTTCAATGTAAAAATAAAAATAATATCTTCAATATAATGAAGATTCCAAAGCAAGTTAATACCTTATCTTGTGAAATTAAATTAAAAAGAGGTACGAGCTTATTTTTATATTTTTAATTTAAAATCCAGGATTTATTTATCAATCTATTTTTTTACAATGTGTCATTTAAAATTAAATTATTCCAAATCAAGAAAGTTAACTATCACATCCATTAGTATGTACAATAAGCCATTTCATGTAAACTTTATTGTATTCTCTAGAAAGGAAAATATCAAGGGTAAGGCTTGCCCAATGTCAAGGATAATAGTGTCCCACTTTTAAGATTTTTGATGTCAAATTTCTTGGTGGTTATTAATTTTTTGATGTCATGTTTTTTTTAAATGACAAAAACATTATTATTCTTTTTCCTATGTATCTACTTGTGATGGTTGTTTTAATATGCCCCTCCTTGATGTTAATTTTACTACTATTATTTTTATTATCATAATGACGATAACCTACTTTTTACAATGGTTTGAAAAAATATATTTTTCTTATGCTTATGTCAGAGTTAATATATTTTTCTCACCAGATACCACCTGATTCTGATTGTTCTTAAGTGTATGTGAGAGTTTCTGTAATCAACATGTACAATTGATTAAAGTAGTCAATAATATCGACACTAAACATGATTAATAAACTGCAAGTAAGAAGCATTACGTTGCAAGTTGCAATCTAAGAAAGAGTTTCCATCACAAACTCGTTAGGTGAGATTCACGTGAGGATTAATATAATCCATGGTGCCTTAAAAGCTACAGGGATTAATGTTGTCTGTATCTTATGTATAGGAGTGTACCATTTTTCATATGGGTTAATTATAATGTCAGTGTGGCATAATGATATGACTGGTATATATGGATTATCTTTATTGGATTTTGTGGATTTTGTTTTATATTAATAATTATCTTTTTATTTTATGAATGATTGATATTTTCTTTTTATAAAAGGGAAAAAAATTTGATTAGAAAAAGGTATGAAACAATGTAATTGGCATCACCACATACATGGTATTAAGAAAACTAAAAAAATAAAGAGTAGTTCTATAACCATCTCATAAAAGATCAATAGAATAGAGTGTTAATTTTTGAGTAAATATGAAGATTTTTGAATTTTAAAACTTTAATTGTACACAAATCATTTATCCACAACATAAGATGTACCACAGGAAAACCCTCAAAATAATGAGGATGAAAAACCCAACAATTATTCATAGTATAATTATGATAGATAGGAGAGAATGGATTTTACACAATAGCAGATTGTCTTTGCCACCCCAGATGCTTAATAAAAGAAAATATTGAGCAATAGATAATAATAATCAACTATATGAACTTTCCACATGTGCATGACATTAATAACAAGCCAAAATCACTACCATGCAAACAATAGTGAATGGTTACATTAGAGTTATGCACTACATGCATTACAATTATGAATTTCCTTCATGGAATAATAATTCTTTACATTCAAATCTTCATGATGCATAACATATGCGTCATTCCTTTCATCTTTGACATTAACTAATGCTTAACCGACTCTGAAGTGAAATCAACATCTAACTAGATGTATGATCACTTAGTTAGGATGCTAACTTTAGTGTCATTGTGCTTTAACTCAAGTGTCGTCATGAAAACACTTTATGAACTAAAGTGTCATCTTTTGATTAACTTAAATATCATGTTTTAGTTTTACTAGAGTATAAATACTTTAGTTAACTAGTCCATCTTTATTAACACTTACTTCAATATTTACTAACTGAATCATGTTGATTGATTTACTTTGTAGTGATCAACGTGAGTTCTTTAATTAACTGAAGTAAAGATTGTAACTTTAACTAAAGAGCTTACAATATTTAACTGAGGCATACATTGTTACATTAACTAAAGCTTTATAGCTTGATTTCATCTTAGTCCTTATCAAAAGCAAATCGAATTCTCTTTTTCTCTATCCTTATCTCTTTACCTTTTATCTTTACTCGATGGGAAATATGTGTTAACTTTAATTATTTATCATATCATATTATACTCAAAATAATCATCCCATGCTATGATCATATTATATTACTCTCGTACCATATAGTCATATGCTAAATTAATTCACTCCTAATCTCTAAAGGATACTTAATAGCAATCAGTTGCCATGGTTAGTAATGCATCACATAACATTTATGCTTCAACATGCAAAGCATTTTACCTTTACAATTGGAGGTACACCCCATGGATAGCTACTATAACTGGAGGTTCACATGAAAATCAAATACCTATATAATTGGAGGTTCACCCCATAGGTACCTACTACAACTGGAGGTCCATATGAGAATCATAACTTGATATACATACAAGTCTCGATCCTTGTACTACAAGACTTTGCAATATCATCACTTTGATAAATCAAAGCATCCACTTCAACACATGAGGAATAACCTTTATAATTGAAGGCTTAGTCTTCCTTAGGTCCAACCTAAGAATCTACTCCAAGTTACTAATTCCAACTCAATCTCTCTACCTCAACACATGAGGCCCAATCCTGGTTGCATAAGATTGGATTGGAGAAATGACTTGTTATAGTGTACATTTAACATAGAGACGACCCACAGTTTTCATGACTCCATAATTAGCTCAATGTGGAACCATACCCCCCTACACACTACTACATGATAAATAAATAATCATTCACATTCAAAGATGTCATAACCATAACAATTCAAATGATCCATAACAGCTAAAAAATTAGAACCATAGAAACTATGAAATAAAAGGCCAAATGACCTAGAAAGGTCATCGACCACAATACATAATAGGTCAATATATTTTCTAAATCGAAGAGTAAAATGATTGGTTGTCCAAAACAAATGCACATACCAGTGCAAACTATGATATCCCACCATACTAAATCCTTATCACCTCTTACCTAACAATATAGAAAAACACATCATACTGAAGACACACCCTACTGATCCATAGTAACATTGGAATCATTGCAAAATAAGACCAGAAACACTGCCAACTAGAATAACAAATAGGTCCCATAGTAGAAAAAATAGTATACAAAGTCTCCATATCAAATCATCAACCCCGCCCCCCCCAACACACACACATGCAAAGAATATAACACATACCTAACATTCTCTCGCTTGTTGTTTTTTTTGCATAACAATGAGTCATGTACTCATAGGGTCACAGGTTCAAGGCATCAATGCCCATAAATTCTCTACACCAAGATAACTTTTGAGTGCTGAAAAAATTTGTTAATGAGTCTGCAACATTCTTCAAGGTGTTAACTTTCTCCAACAACATCTTCTTGTCTTCAACCATATCTCTCAGAAAGTGATAATGCACATTTATATGATTTGTCTTAGCATGATAAGCAAGGTTCTTTACAAGGAAGGTAGTGCTTTGGTTGTCACAATATAACCCTATATCTTTCTATACAAACGCAACACCTAAACACAATCTTCGCAACCATACAACTTCTTTGCTTACATGAGTGGTTTCCATATATTTATATTCTCTAGTTGAGAGTGCAACTACAACCTGTCTCTTGCTCATCCAACTGATAGATCCTCCAAATAGGTTAAATACATACCCACTTGTTGATTTTCTACAATCAAGATCTCCATCCCAATGTACATTAACAAATCCATGTACATCTATTTCTCTCTCTGGTCCAAGTCTTCCTTGGTAATAGATTGCATATCTACGATGCCACACAAATATCTAAAGACCCTCTTTACAATTGTCCAATGCTCTTTCCATGGTTTTGACATATATCTTATCAAAACTCCAGCTGCATGAGCAACATCTGGTATGGTACATACCATTGCATACATCAAACTACCAACCACACTAGAATATGGAACTCATGACATATCTTCTTCTTCTTATTCATGGGTCTTGGGACACTGTTCTAGGAGTAACTTTACACCAATACGAATAGGGACCTTCACCATATTACTTTCCTGCATGTTAAATCTTTGTAGTACTATCTCAACATGTTTTCTTTGATTCAACCAGTTCTTCTTGTTTGCACGGTCTCTTCTTATCTCCATTCCTAGTATGAAGTTTGCAGCGCTAAGATCCTTCATGTCAAATTTGGAGGATAGCTGAGACTTCACCTCCTTTATGACATATTTATTGTTTTCAATCAACAACATGTCATCAACATACAATATTATGTTAATGAAGTGATCACCAACCTATTTAGAGTATACACATGATCAACCTTGCTTCTCACAAACCCCAACCCAAGTATATATGTCTCAAAATTTTGGTACCACATTCTTGGAGATTATTTTAGACCATAAAGGGACTTCTTTAGTTTACATACTAGCTCTTTATTTCCCTTTCTATGAATCCTTCCGGTTGTTTCATGTAGAATTATTCTTTAAGATCCACCTGTAAGAACATTGTATTCCCATCCATATGCTCTACTTCAAGATCAAAAGTAGTAGCAAAAACAAGAAGAAATCTAATAGAAGTTAATTTTGCAATTGGAGAAAATATTTCACCAAAATAAATTCCCACTACCTGAGAATATCCCTTTGCTACCAAGCAGGCTTTGTACTTCTCCACTTTACCTTCTACGTTCAACTTCCTTTTAAACAACCATTTTCTCCCAATGAATTTTCTTCCAACTAGTAACTAGACTAGATCCAAAGATTCATTTTTGTCCAAGGCATCCATTTCTTCAACCCTGGACTTCTTCCAGAGATTATTATCCTCTGAATCAATAGTTTCCTTCACATTTCTAGGATCATAATCAGTAACAGATAAAGCAAAATTAGACCGGAAGTAGGGAGGGGAATACCTTTCTAGTTTCCTTCTTTCTCGAGATGATCTCCTCAAAACTAAGGTATGAGGTTCTTATTCTTATGTTGAATCAGAATCTTTGTCTTCTAACTCAAACTCTACTTTATTTGGTTCCCTGTCCATTGGAGTCACTTCCTGTCTGCGAACTTATTTGATCCCTCTAAACACAACATCTCGACTATAAGTAGTCTTCTTAGTTACAGGGTTCCAAAGCTTATAGCCTTTCATACTATCTTTATACCCATTAAAGATACATTTTTCATTTGTATTATCCAACTTGTTTGTTTTCTCCTTTGGAACATGTACATAAGCATCACATCCAAAAAACTTTCACATGCTTAATAGAGGGTTTCTTACAAGCCCATACCTCTTGTGGATTTTTGTCAACCAATGTTGATGTGGGCGATCTATTTACCAAGTAGCATGTTGTCTCCGCTGCTTCTGCCCACAATTCTTGTCCTATCCAAGCACTTCTTAGCATGCTCCTTTCCTTTTCCATCAATGTCTTATTCATCCTTTCCACAACTTCATTCTATTGAGTTGTGTATGGAGTAGACGTATACCTTTATATATCGTACTTCTGACATAATTCCTCGAATTCATTTCCGCATAACTCTCACCATTATCTATCCTTGACACCTTTATTTTCTTTTCTATCTGATTCTCTACAAGAGACATAAATTCTTTAAACTTAGTAAATACTTTAGATTTATTTCGAAGGAAATAAATCCTTGTGTTCCTTGAGAAATCATCTATAAATGAAACCTAGTACACAAATTTTCACAATGATGGAATAGTCATAGGTCCAAACACATCACTACATATTAACTCTAAAATTCCCTTTGCTCTTATAGCACCAGATGTAAATCTTACTCGATTTTGTTTTCCATACATGCAATGTTCACATAAATCAAAATCCAGAGTGCAATCAGACATACCTTCAACCATACCTTTACCTTGTAATGATTGAAGTCCCTTTCTCCGATATGCCCCAATATTTGATGTCATAGCATTGTCTTTCCTCTTGATGCAGTCAAGGTTCTATCATATTTATCTCCTCCCTCAGGCACAACATAATTGTTACATTCATCAATGATGGTGCTTCCCAATAGTTTGTACAGGGTTCCATACCAAACTCCCCTCATCAATTCCATTGATCCTCGAACCATTTTGCATCCACCATCTCCACAGACAGTATTTACACCTACATCATCCATCTTTTCGACAAATATCAAGTCTCTTGCTAGATTTGGAATGTGTAGTACTCCAGGGAGAGTTCTAATCCTTCCATTATTAAGTTTCGACTTGACTCTACAACGTCCAATTATATTGGCTAGTGAATCATCTCCCAAGTACACATCTCCTCCATTGTACTTTTCATATTCCCAAAACCACTCCCTATGAGGGGTCATATGACATGACACACCAGAGTTAATCAACCATATATCACGTTTTGAATGAGTACCTGTGGAAGTTGGGTACACATCCCCTCCTTCTTTTGAGGAGGTGTTCGCCTCTTTGGAAGGGGTATCCTCATATCCTTTTGCTTTCTCAACATTCTTAGATCCACCCTCAGATTTAGATTTCCATCTTTACCGCATTTCCAACACTTCCTTATACCTTTTCCTGGGGATTTAGATCTCCCCCCAAATCCCTTATTTTTGTTTATCTGTTGGGGTGACCTCTTACAAACAAGGCATTCATGCTATGAGTATCCATGGTTTTCTGCCTCATTTCTTTTGATATCAGGGATGGTACTATTTCATCAAATTTTAAGGTCGTTTGACTAGCACTACCTATTCCCACAATTAGGTTGTCTCAAGAAGTTGGTAAAGAACACAATAATGTAACACATTTATTTTCTTCAGCCATTTTAATTCCAATAGAGGTTATTTGACTTACCAGAGTATTGAAGGCATTCAAATGCCCCACCACTCTATCATTATCATCCATTATGAGATGATACCATTTCTTTTGCAAAAAAAACTTGTTTACAAGGGATTTTGATTGATACAAACTCCCTAACTTCGTCCAAAGCTTTACCGCACTATCTTCTCCACATACGTTCAACAAAACATAGTCGTATTGTACTCCTCACCCTTCTTTCTCATTTCTTCCAATATTCTTTCTACATTTTAGTGGGTTGTGTACCCGAATCCATAACAATCCACTATTCCTGATCTATAAGAAGATCATCCACTTTGAGCTTCCATAGCTCAATATTCTGGCCGTTAAATTTCTCAATCTATATTTTTGAATTGCTTGCCATTCTTTTTTAATGCACAAATCAACACTGCAAAGATCCCACTGAACCTAGGTTTATCACAAACCCAACAATCGATTATTGGCATCACAAACCCCAACAATCGATTATTCTTTTTTAATGCACAAATCAACACTGCAAAGATCCCACTGAGTTCCCTTTATGCCAATAATCGAGCTCTAATACCACATGTAAGTTTTAAACATGTGTAGAGAAGCAAAGCATACATATTATTTTAAGCAAAATATAGATTATACCACAACATTCACACATAATACACAAATTTTTACCCTGGAAACCCATAACCAGGAAAACTAACAAACCTTGGAGCCATACCTCCTATTTTCTCATTGTCATTATGACTCACTCACCATACATAATATAGGTATTCCACAACCTCCAATACCCTAATCCGTTAACCCGAATTATAAATCAACCCCAATCCCTTAACTGAGATTAAATTGTATATTTTTTTTAAAATCCAAAAAATAGCAAGGGGATCGTCAGGTGCACTGCTGGCAGGAACACCCCCCTCCCCCACACATGCACCCAACACTTTAAGTCTCATTATCTTTCCCATCCATATGCTCGGTGATGCTACCTGTAGGGAACAAGCAGATAACATCCAATCAATAGTTATCTTTGAATCACTTGCCACTTGTAGGAGCTTAATATTTCTTGATTCAAGAAAGAGAAGCAATATCCATAAAGCCAAGAGCTCACCCCGAGTATTAGTCCCCTTTCCATAATTAAATTTGAGATGGATAGACAATTGATTGTTAACTATTATGATTTCTCCTACCCCACTCTTTTGACAAGAATCTTGTGAAGCCCCATCAAAAAATACAATAGGCCAATCTTTATCGAATCTGGGTGCGACTGATATTCTCAACAATGAACCTCGAGAGGAACCACAATCCTAGAAAATTTCCTTATAGGAAGCCCTAATACCAACTCTAACAACACTCATGTCCTTATCTTCAAATAGTATGAGATTCAAGGTAAATTTTAGGGGCGAAATTTCGCCAATTAACTATTTTTTGGGCTTTTTTTTCAAGAAATAAATTTGCTATTTTGTCATTTTTAGTCTATAATATCACCTATATTTACATAAAGTATGTATTTTTATGATAATATTCGCCAGAATTTACAAATTTCAATAGTAAATTGTATGTTTCATATTTAATATTCGCCTACCTATCTATATACATGTTTTTTTCAATCCAGAATAATCGTCTATAATGGTATACTTAAGTATAATATTAGAAACCTTAAAAAAAGCCTGATTCCTATTTTTCCAAACTTCTGCACCAAGAAGGCTCATTTTTATAGCCCAGGTGGAGGGGAAGTGTCCATCTGTCCCATAAAAATAAAAAATAAATAATTAAAGTAAAAAATAAGAATGCATGTATCAGTATGTTGTAGCATAATGGAGCCCAGGTTCGAGGAAACTCTCTATATGTCCCATAAAAATATAAATAAATAAATAATACAAATAAAAACTAAGAATGCGTGTATCATTGTGTTGTAGTATAGTGGTGAGACAGATGTGTGTTGTAGTTTATTAGTGCTGAAAGATTTGTCGATTTGATCCCTCTTGGTGCTTTATAGAACCAGAGTTAGATGGGTCTATATTGATACATTTACGTCGCTAGACGTTTTTATTTGAGATTTGGGGTGGAATACGACCTATGCTTTTTCATCTATGGACGAGGATGAGACAAGTGTACTGGCGAGATTGATTCTATGGCAGTCGTTCAAAATTCGAAATAAACAATTATAAAAAAGGAATATAAAAAATAAATGGTAGCTAGCTAATGAATGGATAACTGGTAGCAATGCATGGGTAACTCATAGCTAATGAATGGATAAGTAACAATTCATGGAAGATAACTAAAAGAATGTGAGATAAAAAGAAAAATAATATAGAAAATAACTGATAGTTGATAAATGGATAATTGGAAGAATGTCGATGATAACATGTAGCTAGGTATGAACACGTTAACTAGAAGAATACGATGAATAAAAAAATATTTCCAATTTGTCTTCCATTCCATAACTATCTCTCAACCATTTGATCCGTATCGACATTATCCAGCCACAAACTATGTGGGTGTGCTACTATAATTTAGGGTGGACTAGTCCCTATGCTTTTCCTAGGTTGCATGAGGATGAGGAAAATGTACCCTCCAATTAATTTTATGGAAGTCATTCCAAATTTAAAATAAACAATTATATATTTTTTGAAATAAACAATTATATATATATATATATATATATATATATATATATTAAATAACTACTATGCATGTATAACTGGTAGTGATGCATGAATAACTCGTAGTTATACATGGATAACAAACACTTTATGCAACTACACATGGAGAACAAGTAACTTTTTCGTGGCACTTAACTTGTGGCCTATTAGTGTTCAAAAGCCACAAGTTGAGTGGTTGTGCGAGTTTAAATGAGATTAGGGTAAAAAAATTATTTGTAGGAAGATGATAAATATAGTTTGGTATGAGGGTTTTCAATTCTCAAAGTTAGGATGCCTTTTTTTTAATGCAAAGATTTAAAATAAATTCTATAATATTATTTATTGATCATTTCAAATTATAAAACTAATGAAATTTCAAGAAATTGGATAAAGATTAGTTGGATTTATCAAAATTAAGGATGATAATCTATTATAATTTTATTTAGTAATAGTTAATTATATATAAATCTCATTTTGAGTAGGAACTTAGTAAAACCATTTCCAAATATGAAAAAACACATGCTCTTAACCATTAGGCCCACTCATGCTATACTTGGAGTGCTTCTAAAAATAAATCTTACAATAATTGAAATTGTAATGATGATATCTTGAATTGTATAAAGGTAAAGTTTCATGGTCAAAGTTTTCATAGTCAAATAAACCCATAACTTTTGGGAAATTTCCCATGGAATCTTGAAAAGTAGTTTTTTTTATGGATTGATTGTTGAGTTTGTCTACTTTTTAAAGAACTCCATTTTTAACTCTCACTCCTTAATTCTACTAACTCAACTTACTTAGTAACTATAATTGGGAAGCTCATTTTAGACCCGAATTTTATTCTATCATGCCGTAAAATCAAGGATTTATTTATCAATCTATTCTTTTACAACGTGTCATTAAAATTAAATTATTCCAAATCAAGAAAGTTAACTATCACATCCAGTAGTATGTACGATAAGCCACTTCATGTAGACTTTATTGTATTATCTAGAAAGGAAAATATGAAGGGTAAGGCTTGCCCAATGTCAAGGATAATAGTGACCCACTTTTAAGATTTTTGATGTCAAATTTCTTGGTGGTTATTAATTTCTTGATGTCATGTTTTTTTTAAATGACAAAAACATTATTATTCTTTTTCCTGTGTATCTACTTGTGATGGTTGTTTTAAGATGCCCCTCCTTTATGTTAATTTTACTACTATTATTTTTATTATCATAATGATGATAACCTACTTTTTACAATGGTTTGAAAAAAAATATTTTTCTTATGCTTATGTTAGAGTTAATATATTTTTCTCACCAGATACCGCCTGATTCTGATTGTTCTTAAGTGTATGTGAGAGTTTCTGTAATCAACATGTACAATTGATTAAAGTAGTCAATAATATCGACACTAAACATGATTAATAAACTGCAAGTAAGAAGCATTACGTTGCAAGTTGCAATCTAAGAAAGAGTTTCCATCACAAACTCATTAGGTGAGATTCACGTGAGGATAAATATAATCCATGGTGCCTTAAAAGCTATAGGGATAAATGTTGTATGTATCTTATGTATAGGAGTGTACCATTTTACATATGGGTTAATTATAATGTCAGTGTGACATAATGATATGACTGGTATATATGGATTATCTTTATTGAATTTTGTGGATTTTGTTTTATATTAATAATTATCTTTTTATTTTATGAATGATTGATATTTTCTTTTTATAAAAGGGAAAAAAATTGATTAGAAAAAGGTATGAAACAATGTAATGGTCATCACCACATACATGGTATTAAGAAAACTAAAAAAATAAAGAGTAGTTCTATAACCATCTCATAAAAGATCAATAGAATAGAGTGTTAATTTTTGAGTAAATATGAAGATTTTTGAGTTTTAAAACTTTAATTGTACACAAATCATTTATCCACAACATAAGATGTACCACAGGAAAACCCTCAAAATAATGAGGATGAAAAACCCAACAATTATTCATAGTATAATTATGATAGATATGAGAGAATGGATTTTACACAATAGCAGATTGTCTTTGCCACCCTAGATGCTAAATAAAAGAAAATATTGAGCAATAGATAATAATAATCAACTGTATGAACTTTCCACGTGCGCGTGACATTAATAACAAGCCAAAATCACTACCATGCAAACAATAGTGAATGGTTACATTAGAGTTATGCACTACATGCATTACAATTATGAATTTCCTTCATGGAATAATAATTCTTTACATTCAAATCTTCATGATGCATAACATATGCGTCATTCCTTTCATCTTTGAAATTAACTAATGCTTAACCGACTCCGAAGTGAACTCTACATCTAACTAGATGAATGATCACCTAGTTAGGATGCTAACTTTAGTGTCATTGTGCTTTAACTCAAGTGTCATCATGAAAACACTTTATTAACTAAAGTGTCATCTTTTGATTAACTTAAATATCATCTTTTAGTTTTACTAGAGTATAAATACTTTAGTTTACTAGTCCATCTTTATTAACACTTACTTCAATATTTACTAACTGAATCATCTTGATTGATTTACTTTGTAGTGATCAACGTGAGTTCTTTAATTAACTGAAGTACAGATTGTAACTTTAACTAAAGAGCTTACAATATTTAACTGAGGCATACATTGTTACATTAACTAAAGCTTTATAGCTTGAGTTCACCTTAGTCCTTATCATAAGCAAATCGAATTCTCTTTTTCTCTATGCTTATCTCTTTATCTTTTATCTTTACTCCATGGGAAATATGTGTTAACTTTAATTATTTATCATATCACATTATGCTCAGAATAATCATCCCATGCTATGATCATATTATATTACTCTCGTACCATATAGTCATATGCTAAATTAATTCACTCTAGAGGTAGCTAATCTCTAAAGGATACTTAATAGCAATCAGTTGCCATGGTTAGTAATGCATCACATAACATTTATGCTTCAACATGCAAAGCATTTTACCTTTACAATTGGAGGTACACCCCATGGATAGCTACTATAACTGGAGGTTCACATGAAAATCAAATACCTATATAATTGGAGGTTCACCCCATAGGTACCTACTACAACTGGAGGTCCATATGAGAATCATAACTTGATATACATACAAGTCTCGATCCTTGTACTACAAGACTTTGCAATATCATCACTTTGATAAATCAAAGCATTCACTTCAACACATGAGGAATAACCTTTATAATTGAAGCCTTAGTCTTCCTTAGGTCCAACCTAAGAATCTACTCCAAGTTACTAAGTCCAACTCAATCTCTCTACCTCAACACATGAGGCCCAATCCTGGTTGCACAAGATTGGATTGGAGAAATGACTTGTTATGGTGTACATTTAACATAGAGACGACCCACAGTTTTCATGACTCCACAATTAGCTCAATGTGGAACCATACCCCCCTACACACTACTACATGATAAATAAATAATCATTCACATTCAGAGATGTCATAACCATAACAATTCAAATGATCCATAATAGCTAAAAAATTAGAACCATAGAAACTATGAAATAAAAGGCCAAATGACCTAGAAAGGTCATCAACCACAATACATAATAGGTCAATATATTTTCTGAATCGAAGAGTAAAATGATTGGTTGTCCAAAACAAATGCACATACCAGTGCAAACTCTAATATCCCACCATACTAAATCCTTATCACCTCTTACCTAACAATATAGAAAAACACATCATACTGAAGACACACCCTACTGATCCATAGTAACATTGGAATCATTGCAAAATAAGACCAGAAACACTGCCAACTAGAATAACAAATAGGTCCCATAGTAGAAAAAATAGTATACAAAGTCTCCATATCAAATCATCAACCCCGCCCCCCCCAACACACACACATGCAAAGAATATAACACATACCTAACATTCTCTCGCTTGTTGTTTTTTTTGCATAACAATGAGTCATGTACTCATAGGGTCACGGGTTCAGGGCATCAATGCCCATAAATTCTCTACACCAAGAGAACTTCTGAGTGCTGAAAAACTTTGTTAATGAGTCTGCAACATTCTTCAAGGTGTTAAATTTCTCCAACAACGTCTTCTTGTCTTCAACCTTATCTCTCACAAAGTGATAATGCGCATTAATATGATTTGTCTTAGCATGATAAGCAAGGTTATTTACAAGGAAGGTAGTGCTTTGGTTGTCACAATATAACCCTATATCTTTCTATACAAACCCAACACCTAAACACAATCTTCGCAACCATACAACTTCTTTGCTTACATGAGTGGTTTCCATATATTTATATTCTCTAGTTGAGAGTGCAACTACAACCTGTCTCTTGCTCATCCAACTGATAGATCCTCCAAATAGGTTAAATACATACCCACTTGTTGATTTTCTACAATCAAGATCTCCATCCCAATGTACATTAACAAATCCATGTACATCTATTTCTCTCTCTGGTCTAAGTCTTCCTTGGTAATATATTGCATATCTATGATGCCACACAAATATCTAAAGACCCTCTTTTGTAACACCCCGGTTTTGACCCCGTTGCATTAGATGTATATGATGTATATATTGTAAATGATCATGGTGTGGAGCTAAAGGCCAAGGCCCCACCATTGATTGGTTATGCTATGTTTCAGGTTGAAATCGTCACCGATGGTATATTGGGGCATGTGGCGTACATTAAGTTTTGTCATTATGTAAATATGCATCTTTAATTAAATAACCCAACCAGCTATGTTCGCGGCAACTAAATTGAGAAGGGGCATGATTTTCACAAGGATAAGGGTGGGGGAAATTGTCAAACCTTGACCCATGAGAGAAAATCCATGTGTCACCACCCTGTTTTGATTTTCCCATCTTCCCTTGTCTTATCCAACCACCACTATTAAAAATTGCTGCTGTTAGTTGGGGCAGTTATGGTTGGGAGTGGAGTGTGGTAGGAATGTCAGTCCTTGCCCACACGCACACTTCACCAGTGGGTTGACCTCACGATGGCAAGCAAAACCACCGCCATCACTCCAGCAGTTCTCCACACACTCTCTCCATGACGGTGCTAAAACACTCTCGCACTCCCCACTCATGACTCTCCATTGTCTGTTCATCCTAACGCAGGAGTGGGAGTCTGTTCATTCTCACGACAGGATTTTTCCTGGTTTCGACTCACGCAGCAAGCTGGGAGCCGTGCTATTTCATCGACAATTTTCCTGTGAAGGGCCATTCATGTTTTCGGCTGTGTGATTTCCTTATAAACTGGTATGGCTGTGTAATTTTCCCATCATTTCAATGTTGAGATTGGGACCGTTGTTCTTCCCGTGAGTTATGGTTGCCGCCGTGCTCCTAAATATTTGTGGTGTTGCTACGGTCTCCCTTACATTGTGATTATTGTGGTCTTCCTTACATTTTGGGGACGAGAGTCTATTAATTTTCACGCACAGGTATCTATTATGTTGCTCTCACGCAGCCAGGAGGGGAGCCGCTTATCAGTTGTCATTCATGTTCTTCCACAGAGTAGAATCTGGTGTGTTTTCCCTCCATATTTTGGGTTCTGGTGCAAGTTTCCTTTACGCACATGCTGGGAAACTGCATTTTCTTCCCCAGTGTGGGTTGTGTAAGTTTTACCCAGTGGCTTCATTTGTGCAGAATGGGCTATTGTTTCCCACGTTTGTTGGTTGTGTATGTCGTTACGCTTTGGGGCTGCCGCATACTGTTTGGAGTCATTTTCCCCTGTTAAGTTGTAACTGCTGATTGATTGCATGTGTGCAATGGTTGGTCTTCGGACTGTGTTGGGAGCAGGGATGGGGGCTTGGGTTTCTTGATAAACCTGGTGTGTTTGGAAACCACACAGACAGAGCTAGAGGGCTGGCCTTCTTCTCCACAACCCCTGAATAGCACTGGAAGGGAAGGCAGGGCCTGAGGGACTGTGTAGCAGAGAAGGGACTGATTCCTTGTGTTGGGTGTGTGTGGGTGTCTTATAAGTTAGGCTAGTTCTGGTGTAGGTATTCCTAGCTCTGTAATGAGCTCACCAGCTTAGCATTCAGCCTTTCCCAACTCCTTGATGGCCTGATAAACCTGACCATGTTGGCTTGGTTGTCTTGTTGATGGCCTGATAAACCCAACTGTGTTGGCTTGGCTATGTTTTATGTATCCTTGGCTATGTGTAATCCTGCGTGTTCCTTATTCCTTGGAGAATCATGCCCAGCTCGGGGGTGGCAGCGTTGCTGAGAGATTAAGGAGCATGTTGGCCTATGGTTGGGTGGAACGTTGCAGCGACGTAGCTGGTTGCGGAACGAGTTCTTTATAAGATAAGTAACCTTGTTAATTTTACTTCTGCAATCCTATTTACTGTTAATGATTATGATGAACATGTTGAATGAATGCTTGTATGAATGTATGTTGCTTCCGCTGTGTATGATAAATAATTGCATCTGTGTATGTTCTACTTCAACGCATTCTGTTTCAACATTTTTATGAATTCACATGTTCATGGGCCTGGTAGCCCGGATGGTTAACGCCATGGTAGCGTCCTCTTCACCGGTCGGAGGGTCGGGGACATTACATCTTTACAATTGTCCAATGCTCTTTCCATGGTTTTGACATATATCTTATCAAAACTCCCGCTGCATGAGCAACGTTTGGTATGGTACATACCATTGCATACATCAAACTACCAACCACACTAGAATATGGAACTCGTGACATATCTTCTTATTCTTATTCATGTGTCTTGGGACACTGTTCTACGAATAAATTTACACCAATATGAATAGGGAACTTCACCGAATTAGTTTCCTGCACGTTAAATCTTTGTAGTACTGTCTCAACATGTTTTCTTTGATTCAACCAGTTCTTCTTGTTTGCACGGTCTCTTCTTATCTCCATTCCCAGTATGAAGTTTGCAACGCTAAGATCCTTCATGTCAAATTTGGAGGATAGCTGAGACTTCACCTCCTTTATGACATCTTTTTTGTTTTCAATCAACAACATGTCATCAACATACAATATTATGTTAATGAAGTGATCACTAACCTATTTAGAGTATACACAATGATCAACCTTGCTTCTCACAAACCCCAACCCAAGTATATATGTCTCAAAATTTTGGTACCACATCCTTGGAGATTATTTTAGACCATAAAGGGACTTCTTTACTTTACATACTAGCTCTTTCTTTCCCTTTCTATGAATCCTTCTGGTTGTTTCATGTAGAATTATTCTTTAAGATCCACCTGTAAGAACATTGTATTCACATCCATGTGCTCTACTTCAAGATCAAAAGTAGTAGCAATAACAAGAAGAAATCTAATAGAAGTTAATTTTGCAACTAGAGAAAATATTTCACCAAAATAAATTCCCACTACCTGAGAATATCCCTTTGCTACCAAGCGGGCTTTGTACTTCTCCACTTTACCTTCTACGTTCAACTTCCTTTTAAACAACCATTTTCTCCCAATGAATTTTCTTCCAACTGGTAACTAGACTAGATCCAAAGATTCATTTTTGTCCAAGGCATCCATTTCTTCAACCATGGACTTCTTCCAGAGATCATTATCCTCTGAATCAATAGTTTCCTTCACATTTCTAGGATCATAATCAGTAACAGATAAAGCAAAATTAGACCGGAAGTCGGGAGGGGAAAACCTTTCTAGTTTCCTTCTTTCTCGAGATGATCTCCTCAAAACTAAGGTATGCGGTTCTTATTCTTATGTTGAATTAGAATCTTTGTCTTCTAACTCAAACTCTACTTTATTTGGTTCCCTGTCCATTGGAGTCACTTCCTGTCTCGGAACTTATTTGATCCCTCTAAACACAACATCTCGACTATAAGTAGTCTTCTTAGTTATAGGGTTCCAAAGCTTATAGCCTTTCATACTGTCTTTATACCCATTAAAGATACATTTTTCATTTGTATTATCCAACTTGTTCGTTTTCTCCTTTGGAACATGTACATAAGCATCGCATCCAAAAAACTTTCACATGCTTAATATAGGGTTTCTTACAAGCCCATACCTCTTGTGGAGTTTTGTCAACCAATTCTAATGTGGGTGATCTATTTACCAAGTAGCATGTTGTCTCTGCTGCTTCTGCCCACAATTCTTGTCCTATCCTGGCACTTCTTAGCATGCTCCTTTCCTTTTCCATCAATGTCTTATTCATCCTTTCCACAACTTTGTTCTATTGAGTTGTGTATGGAGTAGTCGTATACCTTTATATACCGCACTTCTGACATAATTCCTCAAATTCATTTCCACATAGCTCTCACCATTATCTGTCCTTGACACCTTTATTTTCTTTTCTATCTGATTCTCTACAAGAGACATAAATTCTTTAAACTTAGTAAATACTTTAGATTTATTTTGAAGGAAATAAATCCATGCGTTCCTTGAGAAATCATCTATAAATGAAACCTAATACACAGATTTTCGTAATGATGGAATAGTCATAGGTCCAAACACATCACTACATATTAACTCTAAAATTCCCTTTGCTCTTGTAGCACCAGATGTAAATCTTACTCAATTTTGTTTTCCATACATGCAATGTTCACATAAATCAAAATCCAGAGTGCAATCAGTCATACCTTCAACCATACCTTTACCTTGTAATGATTGAAGTCCATTTCTTCGATATGCCCCAATCTTTGATGTCATAGCATTGTCTTTCCTCCTGATGCAGTCAAGGTTCTATCATATTTAGCTCCTCCCTTAGGCACAACATAATTGTTACATTCATCAATGATGGTGCTTCCCAATAGTTTGTATAGGGTTCCATACCAAACTCCCCTCATCAATTCCATTGATCCTCGAACCATTTTTCATCCACCATCTCCACAGACAGTATTTACACCTACATCATCCATCTTTTCGACAAATATCAAGTCTCTTGCTAGATTTGGAATGTGTAGTACTCCAGGGAGAGTTCTAATCCTTCCATTCTTAAGTTTCAACTTGACTCTACAACGTCCAATTATATTGGCTAGTGAATCATCTCCCAAGTACACATCTCCTCCATTGTACTTTTCATATTCCCAAAACCACTCCCTATGAGGGGTCATATGACATGACACACCAGAGTCAATCAACCATATATCACGTTTTGAATGAGTACCTATGGAAGTTGGGTACACATCCCCTCCTTCTTTTGAGGAGGTCTTCACCTCTTTGGAAGGGGTATCCTCGTATCCTTTTGCTTTCTCAACATTCTTAGATCCACCCTTAGATTTAGATTTCCATCTTTACCTCATTTCCAACATTTCCTTATACCTTTTCCTGGGGATTTAGATCCCCCCCCAAACCCCTTATTTTTGTTTATCTGTTGGGGTGACCTCTTACAAACAAGGCATTCATGCTATGAGTATCCATGGTTTTCTGCCTCATCTCTTTTGATAGCAGGGATGGTACTATTTCATCAAATTTTAAGGTCATTTGACTAGCACTACCTATTCCCACAATTAGGTTGTCTCAAGAAGTTGGTAAAGAACACAATAATGTAACACATTTATTTTCTTCAGCCATTTTAATTCCAATAGAGATTATTTGACTTACCAGAGTATTGAAGGCATTCAAATGCTTTGCCACTCTATCATTATCATCCATTATGAGATGATACTGTTTCTTTTGCAAAAAAACTTGTTTACAAGGGATTTTGATTTATACAAACTCCCTAACTTCGTCCAAAGGTTTACCACACTATCTTCTCCAGATACGTTCAACAACACATAGTCGTATTGTACTCCTCACCCTTCTTTCTCATTTCTTCCAATATTCTTTCTACAATTTAGTGGGTTGTGTACCCGAATCCAAAACAATCCACTATTCCTGATCTACAAGAAGATCATCCGTTTTGAGCTTCCATAGCTCAATATTTTGGCCATTAAATTTCTCAATCTATATTTTCGAATTGCTTGCCATTCTTTTTTAATGCACAAATCAACACTGCAAAGATCCCACTGAACCTAGGTTTATCACAAACCCAATATCTATCAACTGTGTTGAACCCTTAGCAACAAAGAAGTTCCCTTGATGCCAATAATCGAGCTCTAATACCACATGTAAGTTTTAAACATGTGTAGAGAAGCAAAGCATACATATTATTTTAAGCAAAATATAGATTATACCACAACATTCACACATAATACACAAATACTTACCCTTGAAACCCATAATCGGGAAAACCAACAAACCTTGGAGCCATACCTCCTATTTTATCATTGTCATTATGACTCACTCACCATACATAATATAGGTATTTCACAACCTCCAATACCCTAATCCGTTAACCCGAATTATAAATAAACCCCAATCCCTTAACTGAGATTAAATTGTATATTTTTTTAAAAATCCAAAAAATAGCAAAGGGATCATCAGGTGCACTGCTGACAGGAACACCCTCCTCCCCCACACATGCACCCAACACTTTAAGTCTCATTATCTTTCCCATCTAGATGCTCGGTGATGCTACCTATAGGGAACAATCAGATAACATCCAATCAATAGTTATCTTTGAATCACTTGCCACTTGTAGGAGCTTAATATTTCTTAATTCAAGAAAGAGAAGCAATATCCATAAAGCCAAGAGCTCACCCTGAGTATTAGTCCCCTTTCCATAATTAAATTTGAGATGGATAGACAATTGGTTGTTAACTATTATGATTTCTCCTACCCCACACTTTTGACAAGAATCTTGTGAAGCCCCATCAAAAAATACAATAGGCCAATCTTTATCAAATCTGGGCGCGACTGATATTCCCAACAATGAACCTTGAGAGGAACCACAATCCTAGAAAATTTCCTTATAGGAAGCCCTAATACCAACTCTAACAACACTCATGTCCTTATCTTCAAATAGTATGAGATTCAAGGTAAATTTTAGGGGCGAAATTTCGCCAATTAACTATTTTTTGGGCTTTCTTTTCAAGAAATAAATTTGCTATTTTGTCATTTTTAGTCTATAATATCACCTATATTTACATAAAGTATGTCTTTTTATGATAATACTCGCCAGAATTTACACATTTCAATAGTAAATTGTATGTTTCATATTTAATATTCGCCTACCTATCTATATACATGTTTTTTTCAATCCAGAATAATCGACTATAATGGTATACTTAAGTATACTATTAGAAACCTTAAAAATACCCTGATTCCTATTTTTCCAAACTTCTACGTCGAGAAGGCTCATTTTTATAGCCCGGGTGGAGGGGAAGTGTCCATCTGTCCCATAAAAATAAAAAATAAATAATTAAAGTAAAAAATAATAATGCATGTATCAGTATGTTGTAGCATAGTGGAGCCCAGGTTCAAGGGAATTGTCCATATGTCCCATAAAAATATAAATAAATAAATAATAAAAATAAAAACTAAGAATGCATGTATCATTGTGTTGTAGTATAGTGGTGAGACAGATGTGTGTTGTAGTTTATTAGTGCCGAAAGATTTGCCGATTTGATCCCTCTTGGTGCTTTATAGAACCAGAGTTAGATGGGTCTATATTGATACATTTACGTCGCTAGACGTTTTTATTTGAGATTTGGGGTGGACTACGACCTATGCTTTTTCATCTATGGACGAGGATGAGACAAGTGTACTGTCGAGATTGATTGTATGGCAGTCGTTCAAAATTCAAAATAAACAATTATAAAAAATAAATGGTAGCTAGCTGATGAATGGATAACTGGTAGCAATGCATGGGTAACTCATAGCTAATGAATGGATAAGCAACAATTCATGGAAGATAACTAAACGAATGTGAGATAAAAATAAAAATAATATAGAAAATACGTGATAGTTGATAAATGGATAATTGGAAGAATGTTGATGATAACATGTAGCTAGGTATGAACACGTTAACTAGAAGAATACGATGAATAAAAAAATATTTCCAATTTGTCTTCCATTCCATAAGTACCTCTCAACCATTTGATCCCTATTGACGTGATCCAGCCACAAATTATGTGGGTGTGCTAGTATAATTTAGGGTGGACTAGTCCCTATGCTTTTCCTAGGTTGCATGAGGATGAGGAAAATGTACTCTCCAATTAATTTTATGGAAGTCATTCCAAATTCGAAATAAACAATTATATATTTTTTGAAATAAACAATTATATATATATATATATATATTAAATAACTACTATGCATGTATAACTGGTAGTGATGCATGAATAACTCGTAGTTGATGCATGGATAACGAATACTTTATGCATGAATAACTCGTAGTTATGAATGGATAACAAACACTTTATGCAACTACACATGAAGAACAAGTAACTTTTTAGTGGCACTTAACTTATGGCCTATTAGTGTTCAAAAGCCACAAGTTAAGTGGTTGTGCTAGTTTAAATGAGATTGGGGTAAAAAAATTATTTGTAGGAAGATGATAAATATACTTTGGTATGAGGCCAGGGTTTTCAATTCTCAAAGTTAGGATGCCTTTTTTTTAATGCAAAGGTTTAAAATAAATTCTATAATATTTATTGATCATTTCAAATTATAAAACTAATAAAATTTCAAGAAATTGGATAAAGATTAGTTGGATTTATCAAAATTAAGGATGATAATCTGTTATAATTTTATTTAGTAATAGCTAATTATATATAAATCTCACTTTGAGTAGGAACTTAGTAAAACCATTTCCAAATATGAAAAAACACATGCTCTTAACCATGAGGCCCACTCATGTGTACTTGGAGTGCTTCTAAAAATAAATCTTACATTAATTAAAATTGTAATGATGATATCTTGAATTGTATAAAGGTAAAGTTTCATGGTCAAAGTTTTCATAGTAAAATAAACCCATAACTTTTGGGAAATTTCCCATGGAATCTCGGAAAGTAGTTTTTTTTATGGATTGATTGTTTAGTTTGTCCACTTTATAAAGAACTCCATTTTTAATCTCACTCCTTAATTCTACTAACTCAACTTACTTAGTAACTATAATTGGGAAGCTCATTCTAGACCCGGATTTTATTCTAATTTTATAAATTTATTTTAAAAAATTGAGGAATTTTGATGGCTTTTTAAAAATTTTAACAATTTTTTTAGTGTTAGTATACATGGATACTATTTTAATATTTTTCTTATGAGACTCATTTTTTACCTCAATTCTATTCTAATTTTATTCTTTTAAAAATTTTGGGATTTTGTATAAATTTCTTTTAAATTAGATGAAGTTTTTTTAAGTAGCTTTTAAAACTTTTAACAACGTTTTGGTGTCATGATTGAATAATATTTATATAGAATAATATTTGTATGGTACATTATAATGAAGAATAATGTTGATAGTGGTTATATTTTATTCTTTTAAATTTTATGGAGTTTTTTAAGTAGCTTTTAATACTTTTAACAAATTTTTGGTGTTATGATTGAATAATATTGGTATAGAATAATATTTGTATGGTACATCATAATGAAGGATGGTGTTGATAGTGATTATATTTTATATAGACTAATTAATTGGTTTATTTAGGTTCAATAAACCAAAGTTTGGTCTAAGTAGACATTAACCACCGCCATCATCATCATCATATATATATATATAAGTGGTATTTGATGCATGGATAACTCTTAGTGATGCGTAGATAAGTGACAGTTTGTGACTGATAATAACTCATTTAATAAGAAGATGATAACAAATAAGTAATAATTTATTAGTGACACTTAACTTGTGACTTATGGATATTCACTAGCCATAAGTTAAGTGGTTGTACTAGTACTATTTTGAATTTGTAAAGACCCCCATAAAAACAATCTAGATAATACACTTGTCTCATTCTCCTGCAATTTAGGAAAAACATACTGTTACTCCACACCTAATTTTAAAATAAAAACCTATTAATATAACCAAAATCTAAAATATAAACACCTATCAAAATAAAATAAAATAAAAAAATAAACCTAATTTTAATTAATAAATAAAATAATGATATAATTAAAAACAAAATTAACATAACTCCAATTAATAAATAAAACATAAATATTAACGTCGTTTGTCCATGTCCCGACCTATGGCCTCCAAGTTCCAACGGCTAAATATGCGGTCAAGGAACTTGCGAAGAAGGCGCGATGTCATAGATAGACGCGGACCTTTTACCTTTGCTTGCATCTCACGGAGCCTTTCATCTTTACAGCTCTACATCTCTCTGCCTCTATATAACCGGGCTGTGCAGAATTGTTTGGATGAATCTTGAATAACTTGTGAACAACGTATAGAACTCTTTCAACGATTGTTATTGCATCTCGCTTGCAGCCCTCCTGCTATCTCTGTAACACAGATTGAGAGAATTTCATTGAATCTATTGGTATGGGAGATCAGACTGCTAAGCCCCCTGTAACAGGGTACCCGGCAGGGCACCCAGCTGGAGGATATTACTCCACGAGACCACAGGGATCCGGGGCAGCCTACAATGGGGGCTATCCACAACAGCCCTACCCTGCCTATCCGCAGCCCTACCCAGCCTACCCGGCCAACCAGGCGCCTCGTCCTTACAGAGCTCGCCGATTTCTCTCCATAATCGTAGCCCTCGCGGTAATTGTCGGCATCGCCGTTCTGATAACCTGGCTGGTTCTCCGCCCTCAGAGGCCCAAGTTCCATGTGGAAAACGTCACCGTGTCGCAGCTCAATGTGAAAAACAACGAACTGAACGCGACCATGCATTTCAACATTTCTGCCCGAAACCCTAATAAGAAGATCGGGATTTACTACGACTTTATAGGCGTCGGGGCCTTGTACCGCGATCGGAAAATCGTCTCGAATCGGCTTCCGGGATTTTATCAGGGCCACAAGAATACCACTGTGATCAGTTGCCCTCTTTCAGCGGAGTCGCTATATCTTGACACCGATGTTTCCAGCAATTTGTTAGGGGAAAGGGCTACCGGCAGTGTGGATATGACGGTCAATCTGAACGCCTTTGTTCGTTTCAAGGTCGGCAGCTGGAGGACTCGGGAACATTCCATGTCGGTTTACTGCCATGTGTCGGTGGACTGGAACAATTCGACCACTGGACGCTTGTCTCAGAACCGAGGATGCTCTGTCTATATTTGAGTTTTGCGGGTTACCATGCCTTCATGATTTGCTGCACTTATCTGGTTCTGGTATTTTTGAATTTATTGATGTAAATATTTACTATTACTTCTAGCAGTTTTTCTTTCGGGGATTTGGTGGGAAGGGTAAAATACAGAGTGTTTTTTCTGTTTAGGGTTACTCTGTAAAATCACTCTGGTTTCGTTCTCAGGCGTTGCCAGAGTTATTTTCTGAAAAATTAATTGCCCTGTTTTTCGGAAGAATGGAAGCCTATGTTGCTGAGGAGTTTTAGATTTTATAGGAAATTGCTTCTTATGTTGAGACCAATAAATTTGTAAATTTAAAATAATCTTGATTTCTTTAGGTTCATTGCATTCGATGCTTATTGCTGATTGAAAAGGGCAAGAAAACCTTGTATTGTTACAGTCTATTTGCCATCTTCGACCATCTTCGACAGTGTGTAGGCCTGTCTAACTAGGCATAATAATAAACATCCCTACTATGTTTTCTTAAAATTTGTTAGACGGGACTCTGTTTAGTAAACATATTACCGCAGCTTGCAGCTGGGAATCTAGCAAAACAAAATTCATGGTTGGGATCAATCTGCTTGATTTCGATTTTTTCTGAGGTTCTGAGTAGTTTTGGGAGCCTCAGAATCCCTCTGATCAACCATGATCCTGGTGGAACTTTGAGCAGCGAAAGTGGGGGTTTTTGCCGGTAATTTTGATGTGATAGCCAAGATTTTAATCGCAGCTCATTTTGTTTACCCAATTCTATAAATGTTTGAAACCTCGAAAAGTTGTTCTATGTTTCTACATTTAAGTAGTTTTAATAATTCTATAGATGTTGAAACCTCGAAAAGTTGTTCTTTGCTTCTACATTTAAGTAGTTTTAGTTTTATTAATTGTTTTTAATTAATTGGGTTTTTAATAGAAGGATATGGACTTTTAACATGGCAAAATTAGGTTGAAGGTTGTCCTGATTTTTAATATTGAAGAATTGAATTAAACACCAGTGTATATATATGTGTGGATTTTCAATTGTTACAAATAATGATTTTCTTTTCCAGTAGTACAATTTTGTATTCATCCTGAATATGTCCTTAAGTCCCTTCTCAAATGATGCCTTGATGTTGGTATACCTTATTATAGTCTTCCAACAAAAGATAAAAACCATTTCACAAATAACTCTTTGTGAATGACAAACTCTGGAAAATATAATATGATGGACACAGCTATAAACCTCAAAGCTGTAATTATATCTAGATTAGTGTGTTTCCATATGCCTATAAACTTCAAAGTTGTAATTATGACAATTGATAAGAGTGATTGTTTATACTAGTCTAATTTTCAAAGTTGTAATTATGACCATCGATAGAGTGATTGTTTAAACTGGTGTAATTATGAGAATGTGTTACTTTTTGGAAGAGATCATAAATTCAAATCTAAAGGGAATTAGAGTATGTAAACTTCCATGCAGTGAAACTGCTATGTGAAGGGGTTCCTTGTTCCACAAACAAGGGAATTTCATACACCAATTTGGTGGCTTGACAATAATTTTGAAATTATTATTATTATATTGTTATTGATGTGCTTCTGCATCAGAGTATGTACACCTCCATATACTTGCTGTCAAATGGCTGGTGGAGTTCTTTGTCCCACAAACCAGGGGTTTTATTCACCAATTTGTCAGCCCTATAACATTTTGAAATGATTGATTTTTTTTTTAGCTGTATTGCCAGTCCTATAATCTTAAAATTAGATTATTATTATTATTATTATTATATTGTTATTGATGTGCTCCTGCAACAGAGTATGTACACTTCCATATACTTAGCAGTAATGGCTGGTGAAATTCTTTGTCCCACAAACCAGGGGTCTCATTCACCAATTTGCCAACCCTGTAACATTTTGAAATGATTGATTTTTTTTATTTAGCTGTATTGTTTCACTCATATGTTTTTACAAAGTTTATGTGAAAAAATCATATTTGATATTTAAAAAAAAATCAAAATATACATGTACTTGCTATAGTAAATATGACTATATGAGACAGAGTTCATTCTAAATCTATGGCATTCACATTTTTCATCAAATTTACCATTCTTCTCAACCACCTAAAGTCCTATACAAAATAATCCTATAAAAAACACAACACAATTTTAACTTAGACTATCCTATATCCATTGTAAATTACCTAATTTTAAACTTAGATTATCCTATCCATTGTAAATTACTTACAAAGTGATTGAATCATAATTACATCCCAAACTTTTTCCATCCTTGTTAAAGTAATCCAATCATAAACACAGCCTAACCTTTTCATACAGTGTTGTTGGTAAGTTGTGACATAATTACTAAGTGATCAGATAATAAACACATTTTATTTATTTTTTATTTCATTCCAGGATGGTTATATATTTTGTTTATGTATTGAACGAATCATGCCTACTTTGTACCTGCCTAGGCTTCATCCTTTGTGTGCAAGTCATGCCCACATTGTACTTGTTTCGATTTGATGCCTAGGTTTCATCGCCGGCTGTACGAGGTTGGATATTGTAGTGGGCAAAATGCGATTGTCAATGGTCATAGCCAATTGTTCAATTGCAATTATTATTAATAAAATAAAATATTATATTTGTTGGATTATAAATTTATTCATATATAATTATTAATCAAAAGATATACATGGTTTAATGTTTGTTTATTTATTATAATTTAAGTTTAATTGAAATGTCAAAATGGTGGATTTTTATATTAAATGGGTCTCAAAATTATGTAACAAATTGTTTTGTTATCTACACTTTAATTGATGTAGGGTGACAAAATTCTAGTGTAAAGAATGCATTAATTGATGTAGGGTGACGAAATTGTAGTGTAAAGAATGCATGTATTTAGAATTGAAAGTGTAAAAAATTAAAGTGTGAACTCTTTTGAAGAGGAACATTAGATGTTTTAGGTTGATTTCCTTGCAATTTTGTAAAGTTCTTTTAAATATTGTCAAGCCAACATTGCTATTGGGTTAGGTCTCAAAATTATGCAAGAAATAGTTTGTTTTCTAAATCTTAATTGATGTAGGGTGAAGAATGCATGTATTTAGAATTAGAAGTGCAAAGATTCAAGTAGGTGAGCCTCTTTGAAGAGTAACATGAGATGTTCTAGGTTGAATTCCTTGTAATTTTGTAAGGTTCTCTGAAGATATTGTTAGACCAACATTGACATTGGTTTGTGTAATTAGAGGTTGACTAGAATGCCAAAAAGTTGTTGAAGTTGAACTAATACATGTAATGGACTTATGGTTCAAATGTCTAATTAAGAGTTATGCTTTGGAAATTGTTGTGGAGTACCATAATTTTCTTAATAAAAATACAAGGAAAAATGAAGAAATAATCAACATTGATCAAGAAAATTCTTGTATATAGCAAGACATTATTGGTAGAATAATGTAGACCACCTCACCTTGTAGAGATGAAACTTTCCAATATGTTGTAGGAAGGACAAGGTATGCTACCTAACCCTATAGAGAAGGAAGCATAAGTTGTGTTGGTTCTCTCCAAAGGTCATGAAGGTGGAGCTCATGCGTTATGAAAATTTGATGAAATAATGTTGATGTTGAGATTACATGAGAAGGATCTATTCTGAGGAGTCTTTCAGAAGAGATAAAAGCATCCAACTATATTTGGAGTCTGAGATGATGAGAAACTTGTGAGTTGAATAGAGATTTGGTTAACTCCATGGAGGAGTGTGAGAAAGAGTATTGTTGGGAAGATTGTTTTGGAAGGACTCGAGGGAAACACGTTGGAGCAAAGTCCAAGTAGCAATGAGTTCAAACATGAGTGCTAAAAAATATTGTGTAGAGATGTAGGGAGAACCCACAATGCTTTGAGGTTGTTAGGATTGAAGATGTTAGCAAGTGCATGAGACCCAAAGGATGATGTGTTAGGGAGACCAAGTTTTCTCTCATGGCAAGGTAGAGAATGTAATAAGTGGTCATAGAGAGAGCATTATGAACGATCAATGAAAGAGTGTTGTTGTTGAGATTAGATGAAAAGGATCTAATTTAGGAAGATGTCCTCTATGAGAGATTAAAGCATCAAATTGTGTTCGGAGTGTGAGATGATGAGAAGCTTGTTAGTTGAACAGAGACTTGGTCAACCCCATGGAGGAGTGTGAAACGGTATTGTGGGGAAGATTATAGAGAAAGATGCTTTGAAATGACTTGAGGGAAACATCATTAGAGCAAAGTTTGAGTAGTGACGAGTTAGAGAACATGAGTGCTCAAAATGATTGTGTAGAGATGTAGGGAGAACCTACAGTGCTCGAGGCTATTGAGATTGAAGATGTTAGTGATAATGCATTAGACCAAAAGAATGACGTGTTGTATTGGTATGATGGATATGTGGGAGGCCATGGCATTAATAGAGTTGAAAATGGAAGCTGTAATGATTTTTATGCCTCTTTAGTTCTATACTAATAGGCATGGGAAAACTCCAACAGTGGAATGCCTCTCAATTAATAAGAGTCACTTATTTATACTTTCAAATGTGACTCTTGGCTTTCAGATTCCAAGAGGTTATATGAACCACTCTTCAGTTTCAGGCAACTGAAAGTAACTTAATATTTACACAATATTAAAATGAAACCTAAGAAATAGGTTTCCAACACCCCCCCTCCCCCTAATTTGAAGGGGCATTCGTGAGTCAGAGCATCTTTTTTAACTTTTCAAGTGTTTCTTTGGTGAAGATGTATGTAGCTTGCTCACTTGTGGAAGACTGTCTCAAATGATTAGTCTTGGCTTCTTAATGATGATGAATTAGATGGTACTTTGTGTTGATGTGCTTAGTTTGATCTTGGGGTTTGTGATTCTTGGCCAACTTGATTGCAAAGTTTTGTCAACCAGAAGTGGAATATATATCCCTTATATATCCTGCAAATCTTCAAGTATCAACTTGAGCCACACAATCTATTTTGTTGCTTCTACGACAACCACTTATTCTGCCTCTATTGTGGAATCTAGTGGAACATATTATTTGTATGATCTCTAAGAGATATTTGTTGATTCAAGGCTCATGAGGTAGATTGAATTAAACACTCCAATATTCTTGTTGTCATCAAACTCTGAAACAAAATATCCAATTAGTGTGAAGTCATTCACCATTCAATAAGGTGTTTTCATGAACCTAGAAAGGATCCCAACAACAAATGAAATATGTGATTTGGTGGTTGTAAGGTAGATAAGACTCCCCACAAGATGTATGTACTTGGTTGCACCCTCAAATTCATTCCCTTGTTTTGATGTGAGCTTCAAGTTTTGTTGTTCCATTGGAGTAGGGAGAAGCTTAGACTTTGTCATGCCAAACACATTCAACAACTCTCCAATATACTTCTAGGATATGATAATGTGTTTTGGATTCTAATCCAATACAACTCCCAAGTAAGAGTGAAGATGTCCCAAATTTACCATCTCAAATCCTTTCTTCAATTCATGTTTATGGATGCAATATAGCTTTCATTTTTCACTGCCATCAACATATCACCTACAATACACTACAAGGTATACAACAAATCTTCCAACTTTCTTGACATACAATGTGTCACCGTTAAGATTAAAATGTTTGAAATTCAGTTTCAAAGGATACTTTGTTAGATTTTCATACCATGTACAAGGTGTTTGTTTTAGACTATACAAAGACTTTATGAGTTTGCATACCTTTTGTTCTTGTCCCTTAACAACAAAACCATCCTGCTGAAACATCGAGACATTCTCTTTCAAGTCTCCATAAAAAGAAGAGTCTTCACACCCATTTGATGAACTTTCCACCCATTTTGTGCAACTAAAACTAATAAAGTATGGATGGTAGCCCATTTTGATGTGGGGGAGAAGGTCTCCTCATAGTCAATGCTTTGTTTTTGTGAAAAAACTTTTTCCACAAGCCTTGCTTTATGCTTGTCAAGTTATCCATTTGATTTGTACTTGTTCTTGTAGACCCACTTTTATCCAATTGGTTTGATTACAAAGAGGGTCCACCAACTTCCAGTTACCATTTCTTATGAGAGCATCATAGCCATTCAACATGGCTTCTTTCCATTAGTTGATCCAAGGTTAGCAAATAAATTCAATTCATAGTCATATGAAACATCAATCTCATCTACATCACTTTAATTTGAATTATCTGCATCTCCATCATTTTCTTGTCATGTTGAACTTGTAGTTCTTGTCTTTCTAACTTCATCAAGATGTGTACTTTCAAAGGTCTCCATTACCCACTTTGAAACCTTTTGTGAGGGTTTAGGTTGCTCAATTGGTGGTGTTTCATCCTTTTCACGGCGCAATTTTCCGATCCTCTCATTCACATCATCCAACAAAACCTCATTGCATCGAAATTAGCAAGGTTATCTATAGACCAGTATGGGGGAGATGTTGTTCCATTACTAAAGTTATACTACCAACAATAAAAATAAATAAATAAATCATATTGGCTCATAAACTTAAAAAAAACAAATGAAAAGTAGGCTTATAAAATAAACATTTAAAACCAAATAAAAAGTTATTAAGAAATCTATGATGGCTCATTAAATAAAAAATAAAAAGCATAGATTAATCTTAAGCACAGATCTATCAAGCATAGAGAGGGTTCAAATTTTTGAAGGTGTAATTTTTTTTGGGACATGTAAAAAATTTAAGATTAGAAAAAGTACACCTCAAAAAATTTGATCCCTCTCAACGTTTGATAGATCCAAGTTTAAGATGGATCTATGCTAGTTCTAGTAAAGTGGTAGGAACTTCTTCATGAGAGGGAGATGGTGCTGCAAATGAAGATTTCAAATATTGGTCCAAGATATGGATCCCCCCTTCAAGATATGAAATCTCATTGTCAAATTCATGAAATGTCTTTACATTGATAAAAAAAAATTCAGAGGAAAAAAACATTCTTTTGCTATTCGAAAAGAATAAAAAAGTACAAAGCTTCTCAAATAGTCTAATAGAAGACCGTTCAACAAAATATCAAAGTCTAAACATTTTGGAACATCTCAAAGTTATATGAGTTTCTAATCGGAGGAAAGAAAGCATAATTTCAAAATATATCACCAACAGCTTCAAAGACCCAAGTAGAAAGGAAACTAGTGCCCTAAAAGCCAAAATTACCAAAAATGTCTTAGCAGATGACCCTAGAGGATTGTAAATCAAATATGTTGATGGAACCTGAATCTATTTGTAGATTATCTTCCATTTCTTCCCAATAAAGGATTCTTTCCTTTCTTTCTAGAGCAGATTTGGGGAGATGATCAACAAGCTGATTCTGTTCCCTAAAAATATGACAATAGTTGATTTTGTTGAAAAAATTTTGCTTCATGTGAATCCTGTTACACCAAGGTAGTAAAGAAATCATATTTAAATTAAAGTCTTCTCTTTCCCATTTAATAGTGACCCATGAATCACCATATACTTAAAGGGTCACAATGCCAAAAAATTTAGCAACCTTACATAAGCACCAGAGGGCTAATAATTCTGCTTTAATGTTTGAACCAATACCACAATGTAATTTAAATTTGAAATTGTGAAGATTGTTTATCAATAAGACCACTCCCACAACACAAAAACCTTATTTTGTTGCACCATGAAAAAAACCAACTGCACCAAAATGTTGATATTCCTTCATGACTGTTTATTAAGAGAATTCGACCTGCAAGAAAACTCTTTTTCCAAGTTTATGACCCGCTGGAATAGTATGTTTGCATCCCGAGGCTGATCTTCAAATATACTTATATTCCTAGCATACAATATTTTCCAGGAAATGATAACAGGAAGTGTTTGAAAGTCCTTACAACTTTTGCACCATTTAAAAATACAGTGGTCAAAATTTTCACTTTCCAAAACATGTGAGATTTTGAGAGAGTGACAAACCTTTTCCCAAACAGTAACTGCAAAGTTGCAAGTTGTCAGCAAATGGTCAACAATATTAGAATTTTTTTTGCATAAAGTGCAGAAACCTGGTCCAACCCAACCCTTCTTAACTAAATTATCCCAGGTGTTTAGACAATTTTGAAGAGCCAGCCACATAAAACATTTGACTTTCATGGGAAGCATCCACTTCCAAAGAAATTTATACCACCATTTATATACAGTAAATGAGCTATCTTGAACCAAAACCTGGTAAGCAGTTTTGCAGTAATATTACCAATATTCAAGTTTGCAGATCAAAGCAAGGAATCCTCTTCACTGGATAGTCTACATCCACCAGCATTCAATTTTTTAATAAAAACGCCCCGTTCATTGATTACGTCTTGGACCAGTCCCATATCTTTTGCAGTATACCAATAAGAGAAATCCATGTTCAACCATAAAGGCCTTTTTATATGTGGTAAAGTGGAGTAACCAATCTCTGCTAGATAGTTAGTGATGTAATCTGAGAGTTTGAAATCCTCTTCTAAGCCAATCATAGGGTCTGTACACACCCTCACATTCCTTCTATTTCCCACTTTCCAAATAAGATGCCTACCTATCCAATGATAAATTTTCAAAAATCCCTCCCAGATAAGTGAGGAATTTCTGGTCAACTTTTTTAGCATCCTAACCCAGTCAAACAAATTTTTATTCAAGTATTTCCCATGCAATATAGAAGACCAAAGGGTGTTACCAGTTAAACCCCTCTAAAAGCTTTCTAGTCTTAAAGCGGAATTGAACCAAAAAATATTTTTTAAACCCCAGCCTCCCCATTCCTTTGGCAGAGAAAGATTCTCCCAACTAACCATAACAAGATTTCATTTTTTTGTTCCACCTGTCCATAAGAAATTAATGATGTATCTCCTCAGAATGTTAAGGATCGAGGAAGGGACCTGTAAAAGGGAGAACCAATATACTGGAATATTGATAAGAACCGCCTTAACAAGAGTAAGCCTTCCTCCAATAGAAAGAAGCCTAAAAGTCCAATTATGAATTCTAGTTTCAAACTTTTTTATCAGCCAATGCCAATCCTGTACTCTATAGTCATTGGGTTTTAGAAAGTAACCTAAATAAGTGAACCTTTTTTCGAGATCACACACTTTATAAGGGAGAAAAGAAGTGATACTATTCAAAACAGCTTCATCCAAATTGTAATGGAAAAAACTAGATTTTTTTAAGCTAACAGTCATACCAGAAGCCTTGCAGAAAAGGTTGATAGTTTCCTTAAAGCATAACCATTCATTCAGGGATTTAATACCAAAGAGCAAGACATCATCAACAATTAAGAAATGGGTTAAAGAGAAATCCTTGCTAAGTTTGATTCCCTTAACTTTTCCTGTACTTTTTGCATCAAGGTGAGTCTGCTCAGATCTTCAATAATGCGAAAAAATAGCAGAGGAGAGAGTGGGCAGCCTTGTTTGATCCCACTTCCACTCTTGAAGAACTCAAAAGGAGCTTCATTCACCAAAAAAACAAATTGAATAGAAGTAACACATGCCATAATCCAATTAACAACCAACAAAGGCATGCCAATCTGAAGAAGTATCAACTTTAAGAAACTCCAGTTCACTTTATCAAAATCTTTTTCCAGGCCCATCTTCAACAAAAGTGCCTTCAATTTATTTTGTTTGACCGAATGAACAACCTCTTGAGTTATACCAATCGCATATAAGACCTGTCTATCGTGTAGGAACCGAAACTGCGCAATGATAAACCTTTTGATAAGGCTAGTTTGATTCTAGCATAAATAATCTTTTAAATAAGTTTGTAGATCATATTACAAAGAGCAATTGGCCTAAAATATGCAAAGGTTTCAGGCTTATTACATTTTGGCACAAGAGTGATGAAAGTAGAATTGATGGCCCTAGAGACAATACCTTCAGTTCTAGAGAATTCCACCATAGAAAGTAAGTCTTCCCCCATCAAATAAAAAAAATGGAGAAAGAGTTCAACAACCCACCCATCAGGGCCTGGAATTTTCTCCTTCCTAAAGAGTTTCAAAGCATCTTTAACTTCCTTCAGAGTCACCTGCTTCCCTAACACAACCTTATCGTCCTCATTAAAGAGAGATGGAAACAATCAGACAGTATTTATTTGTGCTTCAAGAGAGAAAAGGCCATCATTTTTGTAAATCCCTCCAAAATAATCTTATGCTAATATTTTTAGTTGGTCTTGTCCTTTAACTGAAATTCCCTTTTCATCAGTTAAATCCCAGACAAAATTTATGTTTCTTCTATTTGAAGCAAAGGAGTGGAAATTTTTTGTGTTATTGTCACCCGAACGTAACCATACTATCTCTACTTTTTTACCTCCATTCTTTTTCCTTCTGTTTCAAAATCAAATCTTTTTTCTTCTCCAGTTCTTTTGTAAGCAAAAGATCCTCTACTGAAAGTGATTAATATGGATTTTTTAACAATAAGTATCTGATCCGATCATCCAGTAGAGAGAAGTATTCCCAGTATTTTATTTTTTTACTTTATCCAATTTGTTACAACAGATTTCATATTTTTTAGCTTGGCTACAAAATTATCCATGGGATTACAGTCATCTTCTAAAATTTTTTTTTTTTTTTTTTCCGGACATCCCTAATAAAAGTACAAAAGTCTTCATTTTCAAGTGAGGATCTATTAAACTTGAAGGGATATTTATGTATAGGAAGAGTCCCTTCAAATTGTAAGAAAATAGACGAGTGATCAGAAACTATAGACTTTCCCACCCAAGTTCTATATCTCTGAAAACTATGAAGCAAAGTAGCTTTAACAACAAATCTATCCAATCTTTTAAAAATACCTTCCATCCCATTCCTTCCATTGGTCCAAGTTGGTTCAAGAACTGGAGGAATGATGTCAACAAGCTCAAAACTTCCAATCATCTTCAAGAAATACTCAACCAAATAATCCACCTTAGCACTATGTCCCCAAATCTCTGCAGGAGATGTAGTAAAATTTAGATTTCCACCTATAATAAGGTTTTCTACATGTAATAACCCAGACACTGAGAGGGAATCCCAAAAACATTCTTTGTTCTTGTAAGGAGCGTACAAATTGAGAAGAGTCACATCTAAATTAATAAACCCCAATTTCCCTTCCAAAACTATTCCCCAATCAGTTTTAAAAGGATTGAGCTGAAAAAAATAAGGGTTCCAACAAGCTAAAAGACCACCTGAAAGACTCGAAGCATTGATTGCAGACAATTCCCATCCCGATAAAAGATTTGCTATAATTTCAATGGTTATGGAAGCATGACGCATAGTTTCTTACAGTAGTAACACAACATGATTAATATCTGAGATGAGTTTAGATAAATCCCTATCCAAAGTACACATCTCCTCCATTGTAATTTCCATATTCACAAAACCACTCCCTATGGGGGGTCATATGACATGACACAGCAGAGTTAATCAACCATATATCATGTTTTGAATGATTACTTGTGGAAGATGGGTACACATCCCCTCCTTATTTTGAGGAGGTCTTACCCTCTTTGGAAGGGGTATTCTCGTATCCTTTTGCTTTCTCAACATTCTTAGATCTACCCTTAGATTTAGATCTTCAGCTTTATCGCATTTCCAACACTTCCTTATACCTTTTCTTGGGGATTTAGATCTACCCTTAGATTTAGATCTCCCCCCAAATCCCTTATATTTGTTTCTTTGTTTGGGGTAACCTCTCACAAACAAGGCATCCATGCTATGAGTATCCATGGTTTTCTACCTCATCTCTTTTGATAGCAAGGATGATACTATTTCATCAAATTTTAAGGTCGTTTGACTAGCACTACCTATTTCCACAATTAGGTTGTCTCAAGAATTTGGCAAAGAGCACAATAATGCAATACCTTTATTTTCTCCAGCGATTTTAATGCTAATATAGTTTATTTAACTTGCGAGAGTATTGTAGACATTCAAATGCTCTATCACTCTATCATTATCATCCATTATGAGATGATACAATTTCCTTTACAGAAACAACTTGTTTACAAGGGATTTTGATTGATACAAACTCCCTAACTTCATCCAAAGCTTTACGACACTATATTCTCCAGATAGGTTCAACAACACATAGTCACCCTTCTTTCTCATTTCTCCCAATCTTCTTTCTCATTTCTCCCAATAGTCACCCTTCTAGAAATCCACTATTCTCGGTTTATAAGAAGATCCTCCATTTTGAGCTTCCATAGCTCAAAGTTATGGTTGTTAAATTTCTCAATCTCAATTTTTGAATTGCTCCCATTCTCTTTCAATGCACAAATCAACGCTGCAAAGATCCCACTGAACGAAGGTTTATCACAGACCCCAGATCTATCAACCGTGTTGAACCCTCAACAACAAAGGCGTCCCCCTGATGCCAATAATCAATATCTAATACCACATGTAAGTTTTAAACATTTGCAGAGAAGCAAATCATACATATTCTCTTAAGGAAAATAGAGATTACAGCACAACATTCACACATAATACACATATATTTACCCTAGCAACCCTTAACAGGGAAAACCAACAAATCTTGGATCCTACCTCATATTTTCTCATTATCATTATGACTCACTCACCATACATAATATAGGTATTCCACAACATCCAACACCCTAATCTGTTTACCCGAATTATAAATAGATCCCAATCCCTTAACCGAGATTAAATTGCATATTTTATTGAAAAAACCCAAAAATAGCAAGGGGATCGTCAGGTGTGCCACTAACATGCACAACCCCCCTGCCCCACACATGCAAATAATATAGCACATACCCAACACTTTAAGTCTCATTATCTTTCCCATCGAGATGCTCGGTGATGTTACATGTAGAGAACAATCAGATAACATCCAATCACTTGCCACTTGTAGGAACTTAATATTTCTTGATCTAGGAAAGAGAAGCAATATCCCTAAAGCCAAGAGCTCACCCTGAGTATGAGTCCCATTTACATAATTAAATTTGATATGGATAGACAATTGATTGTTAACTATTATGATTGCTCCTACCCCACACTTCTAACAAGAATCTTGTGAATCCCCATCAAAAAATACAATAGGCAAATCTTTATCAAATCTGGGTGCAATTGATCTTCTCAACAATGAACCTTAGTAGGAACCAGAATCCTTGAAAATTTCCTTATAGGAATCCCTAATACCAACTCTAACAACATTCATGTCCTTATCTTCAAATAGTATGCGATTTAGGGTAATTTTTAAGGGTGAAATTTCGTCAATTGGCTATTTTTAGGTTTTTTTTTTCAAAAAATAAATTTGTAATTTGGTTATTTTTAGTCAATAATATCACTATATTTACATATAATATGTTTTTTTATGACAATATTCCCCAAAATTTACACATTTCAATAGTAAATTGTATGTTTCATTTTTAATATTCGCCTACCTATCTATATACATGTTTTTTTCAATCCAAAATAATAGCCTAAAATACTATACTTAAGTATAATATTAGAATCCTTAAAAAATACCCTAAGATTCCTATTTTTCCAAACTTCTGCATCGAGAAGGTTCATTTCTACATCCCGGGTGGAGGGGAAGTGTTAATCTGTTCCATAAAAATAAAAAATAAAAAATAAGAATGCACGCATCAGTATGCTGTAGCATAGTGGAGCCCAAGTTGGAGGGTAAGTGTCCACATGTCCCATAAAAATGTAAAATATATAATAAAAAAAAGAAAAAAAGAATGCATGTATCATTGTGTTGTGGCATAATGGTAAGATGGATGCGTGTTGTAGTTTATTAGTGCTGAAAGATTTGCAGGAGATTCTTAGAATTTAGGGTGGACTAGTCCCTATGATTTTCTTAGGTTGCATGAGGATGAGACAAGTGTACTGTCCAAATTGATTTTATGTCATTCATTCCAAATTCGAAATAAACAATTATAAATTTTTTTAAATAATTACTATGCATGGATAACTATAGCTCATGCATGAATAACTCACACTTGATGCATGGGTAACGAGCAATTTGTGCAACTACACATGGAAAACAAGTAACTTTTTTGTGGCACTTAACTTGCGGCATATACTATTCACTCGCCACAAGTTAAGTGGTTGTGCTAGTTTAAATGAGATTAGGGTAAAAAAAAAATTTGTAGGAAGATGACAAATATAGTTTTGTATGAGCGGTTTGTTTGGGTTGTGGGATGGATTATGAATGATGGTGAATTGTAGGTTGGGATTTTGTGAAGCGGTAAATTGGCGTGAGTTTTTCATCACTCAACAAATTTAAGTGAGGATGCCTTTGGCCTTTGGACTCAGTAAATTAGTCTTTGGACCGTGTAGGAGTGGAAAGGAGTCTGCTTGACAAACCTAGTGTTTTGCAGGAGCGTCATAGACAGAGCTAGAGGGACGGCTCTCTTCTCTACACCCCCTGAATAGCACTGGAAGGGAAGTCATGTCCTGAGGGACTGTGTAGCAGAGAAGGGAATGATTCCTTGTGTTGGGTGTGTGTGGATGTCTTAGGAGTCAAGCTAGTTCTGGTGTAGGCATCCTTAGCTCTTGAGTGAGCCCACTAGCTTAGCAGACAATGCTTCCATCTCCTGATAACCTGATAAACCCAACTTGTTGGATTGGTTATGTGTTGTTGTGTACTCTCGGTCTGATAAACCCAATCGTGTTGGCCTGACTGACTTTTGACATATATTTGGCTATGTGTGAGCCTGTTTAGTTTCCTTATTCATTGGGGAATCATTCCCAGCTCGGGGGTGGCAGTGTGGCTGAGAGATTAAGGAGCACACTGGCCTATGGTTGGGTGGAACGTTGCAACGACATAGCTGGTTGCGGACGAGCTTCTTCATAAGATAAATATTCTTGTCTATTTCATCTCTGCAGTTGTATTTGATGTTTAATGGAAATGATGAACATGGCAAATGCTTGAATGGAATTTAGTTTGCTTCCACTGTATGATAAATAATTAGGCATCTATGCACGTTTTAGTTCAAATCATTTCAATTTTAATCATGTGTATGTTCATGGGGCTAGTTGCCCGGGTAGATAGCAGCAATTGGTAGCGTCCTCTTCGCCGGTCGGAGGGCGAGCCGAATAATTATTCGCTCACAAAATGAATTCACCAAAAGGCTTGGTAAATGAGATAAGCCATAAGGCAAGTATATATTAATGATAAGATAAGAGATGATATGTTACAAATGGCGGCCCTGCCTTAATAATGGCTAGGACATTTAATGTTGAGGAGACGCCTCATTTCATAACCTAACTTAGTTAACCTAATTATTATCTTATTTTATGTTCATTACAGAGGGTCGGGGACATTACTGAAATTCTCATGGAATTTGGGAAAGGTTTTTTATGGATTGATTGTTGAGTTTGTCCACTTTTTAACCAACTCCATTTTTAACTTTTACACCTTATCTCTACTAACTCAACTTAGTAACTATATTTATAAGACAATATAGATTAACCTTCACTTGATAAGATTCTAAGTTAATATGATGTGGCATATGCTTTTACTATTTTATTTTTCTTGGGAATCTCATTTTAGACCCCGTTTTATTCTAATTTTATAGATTTATTTTTTAAAAATTGAAGATTTTTGTTGGCTTTTTAAAAAATTTAACAAATTTTTTTGTGTCAATGTGCATGGTTACTATTTTAATATTTTCCTTATGAAGCTTATTTTAGACCTCAATTCTATTATTATTTTATAGTTTTCGGATTTTGTATAAATTTCTTTTAAATTTTATGGAGTTTTTTCAAGTGGCTTTTAAAACTTTTAACAACTTTTAAGTGTCATGATGGAATAATATTGGTATGGTACATTATAATGAATAATAATGTTGATAGCGATTATATTTTATATAGGAAACTCATTTTTGTTACACCAACATGTGTTTTTATTTAAGATTTTGGGGTGGACAAATGCTTATGCTTTTTTTAGATTGCACAGTATGAGACAAGTGTATTGTCTATATTGCTTTTATGACATTCTAATTCAAAATAAACAATTATATATATATATATATATATATATATATATATCACTGGTAGTTGATACATGGACAAATTTTTGTTGATGGGTAGATGGTAGTTGATACATGGATAATTCTTTGCTGATGCATAGATAATTGACAGATAACTCATTTAATTAGAATACTAAAATTAGTAACTAATAACTTATTAATGACACTTAAGTTGTGACTTATGAATGTTCACCAACTATAAGTTAAGTGATTGTGCTAGTATTTTTTGAATTTGTAAAGAAGCTGATCTGAGAATCCGGAGTATGCTCTGTCTATATTTAAGTTTTTTGAGTAAACATGCCTTCAAGATTTGCTTCACTTATCTGGTTATGGTATTTTTGAATTTATTGTTGTAAATAATACTTCTAGCAGTTTTTTATTTGGGGGATTTGGTGGGAAGGGTAAAATACTGAGTTTTTTCTCTGCTTAGGGTTATTCTGTAAAATCACTTTGGTTTCGTTCTCAGGCATTGCCAGAGTTATTTTCTGAAAAATTAATTGGCTTGTTTTTCAGAAGAATGGAAACTTATGTTGCTGAGGGTTTTTAGATTCTATACGAAATTGCTTATTAGTCGAGACCAGTAGTTTTGGGATCAATCTGCTTGATTTCGATTTTTTCTGTGGTTCTGAGTAGTTTTGGGAACCTCAGAATCCCTCAGATCAACCATGATCCAGGTGGAACTTTGAGCAGGCCAAAGTGGGGGACTTTGACAGCAATTTTTATGTCACGCCGAGATTTTAATCGCAGCTAATATCATTGCCCAATTCTATAATTGTTGAAACCTCGAAAAGTTGTTCCTTGTTTCTACATTTAAGTAGTTTTAATTCTATAAATGTTGAAACTTCGAAAAGTTGGTCTGTGTTTCTACATTTAAGTAGTTTTATTTTTATTAATTGTTTATTTATTTATTGGGTTTTTAATAGAAGGATACATGGCAAATTTAGGCAAAGGTTGTGTTGATTTTTAATGTTGAAAAGTTGATTTTCACAACCCAAAATATAAATTACAATTTCAGTAAAAATTTTATGGATTTTGAATTTTAATAAATAATAGGTTTCTTTTTCTTAAGTACATTTTTATTCATATTGAAAATGAAAAACACATTCCTAAACATGGCTTTAAATATTTTATGAAACATTTCAATAACTTATGATTTCTGAATATGTCCTTAAATCCCTTCTCAAAATGATGCCTTAACATTGATATGCCTTATGTTACAGTCTTCCAGACAAAAACCATTGCAGAAATCACCCTTTGTGTATGACAAACTCTGGAAAATATAATATGATGGATACAACTATAAACCTCAAAGCTGTAACTTTAGATCTAAATTAGTGTGTATTGCCATATGCCTATAAACTTCAAAGTTGTAATTGTGAAAATTGATATATTGATTGTTTAAATTGGTGTAATTATGATAATACGCGTTATTTTTTTGGAAGGTTATAAGTTCAAATCCAGAGGGAAGTAGGGCATGTACACTTTTATAGTTTTAGTAGTGAAACTGTTATGTGAAGGGGTTCTTTGTTTAACAAACAAGGGAATCTCATACACCAATTTGGTGTCTGGCTTAGCTCTAGTCTTAAAATTAGATTATTATTATTATTATTATTATATTATTATTAATGTGCTCCATATACTTAGCAGTCAAATGGCTAGTGGAATTCTTTACACCACAAACCAGGAGTCTCATTCCCCAATTTGCCAACCCTATATTCTTGGAGTCATCTTTTGCTATAACATTTTGAAATGATTGATTTTGTTATTTATCTATATTGTTTGTCATTCACATGTTTTATATATAACTCTATTTTCCTTCACATGTTTTTATAAGGTTTATGTTTTTTATTTGACTGCATTTTTTTCAAAATCATAAATCATTTTATTTAATATTAAAAAAAAATCAAAATATATATTTATTTGCTCTTTAGACTCTAAAGTAAATAATATTAGACAAACCTATGACATCTCCATTTTCCATTGAAATCCAGGTAAAAAGAATAAGAATCATTTTTTCGTAACCATCGAACCTAGATCCACTTTAAATATACGAAATAATCCTATCAAAAGCTCAACACAATTTTTAACTTAGATTATTGGCAAGTTGTGACATAGTTACTAAGTGATCAGACAATAAACATTTTATATATTTTTTATTTCATTCAGGGTAGTTATATATTTTGTTTATGTATTGAACGAATTCATGCCTGCTTTGTACCTACCAAGTTCCTAGGCTTCATCCTTTGTTTGCAAGCCATGCCCACATTGTACTTGTTTCGATTTAATGCCTGTGTTTCATCGCTCGCTGTACGAGGTTGTGTAACACCCCGGTTCTGACCCCGTTGCATTAAATGTACATGATGTATTTATTGTAATGAATCGTGGTGTGGAGCTAAAGGAAAAAACCCCACCATCGATTTAGTTGTGTTATGTTTCAGCGAACGGAATCGTTGCCGATGGTCTATCATGGTACACGACATATATTAAGTTTTGTCATCATGTAAATATGCATCTTTAATTAAATAACCCAACCAGCTATATTCGCGGCAACTAAATTGAGAAGGGGCATGATTCTCATAAGGATAAGGGGGGGGGTGAGGGATGTCAAACCTTGGGCTATGGGGGAAAATCCATGTGTCACCACCCTGTTTGAATTGCTCAACTTCCCCTTGTCTTATCCAACTACCACCATTTTAATGCTCTGCAGAGTAGTTGAGGCAGTGATTGCTAGGGAGTGAAGTGTGGCAGGATTGTCAGTCCTTGCCCACACGCACACTCCACCAGTAGGTTGACCCTCACGTTGGCAAGGAAAACCACCGCCGCCATCACTCCATGCGCACTCCCCACTCTCTCCACGACGGTGCCATGGACACTCTTGCACTTCCCACTCGCCATTCTAGATTGTTGCTCATTCTCATGCAGGGAAAAACGCCCTGTGTCTCACACAGAGGATTTTTTTTTTTTTTTTTTTTTGGTCTCACACAGCCAGGAGAGGGAGTTGTTTCCACTGCCATTGACATTTTCCACAGAGAGGAATTTGGTGTGTTTTCCATTCGTATTTGGGATCTGGTGTAAATATTCTCTCACGCATTGGGTTCTACGTTGTTGTTACTCACACAACAAGCTGGGGGCTGTTCGGTCACTATCACCCATGATTTTCTTGTGGAGAGCCATTTTTTACGCTCAGGGACTGTGTTCTTCCCGGTGCCTTCGTTGTCCAGGACAGACTGTTGCTTTCCCCACATTGTGAACTGTGTTTGCTGATACATTTTGGGACTGTCGTAAGTTGCTTGGGAGTCATTTTGGCCACGATAGGGCCAAGAATGACTCAGGAGTCGTTTTCCCTTATCCAAGCTGTAACTGTTGGTTGATTGCATGCATGTAATGGTTGGTCTTCGGACTATGTTGGGAGCAGGGATGGGGGCTTGGTTTGCTTGATAAACCTGGTGTGTTTGGAAACCACACAGATAGAGCTAGAGAGCTGGCTTTCTTCTCCACAACCCCTGAATAACACTGGAAGGGAAGTCAGGGCTTGAGGGACTGTGCAGCAGAGAAAGGACCGATTCCTTGTGTTGGGTGTGTGTGGGTGTCTTATAAGTCAGGCTAGTTTTGGTGTAGGTGTTCCTAGCTCTGTAATGGGCTCACCAACTTAGCATTTAGCCTTTCCTAGCTCCTTGATGGCCTGATAAACCTGACCATGTTGGCTTGGCTGTCTTGTTGATGTCCTGATAAACCCAACTACGTTGGCTTGGCTGTGTTTTGTGTATCCTTGGCAATGTGTAAGCCTGCTTGTTCCTTATTCCTTGGGGAATCATGCCCAGCTCGGGGTTGGCAGCATTGCTGAGAGATTTAGGAGCATGCTAGCCTATGGTTGGGTGGAACGTTGCAGCGACGTAGCTGGTTGTGGGACGAGTTCTTTATGAGATAAGTAAATCTTGACCATTTCGTCTCTGTATTTATATTTATTGTTTAAATGATTATGATGAACATGTTGAATGCTTGTATGAATGCGTGTTTGCTTCCGCTGTATGATATAAATAATCATGTATGCATGTTCTAGTTCAAAGCATTCTGTTTCATCATTTTATGTACATACATGTTCATGGGGCGGTCACCCAGATGGTTAATGCCATGGTAGCGTCTTCTTCGCCGGTCGGAGGGTCGGGGATGTTACAGGTTGGATATTGTAATGGGAAAAATGCCATTGTCATAGCGAATTGTTCAATTGCAATTATTCTTAATAAAATAAAGTGTTATATTTGTTGGATTAGGGAAGGTGGAGCTTTGGTTCAAAAGCCAGGTTGGATTATAAATTTATTCTTATAATTATTAATAATCATAATTGAAAAAATATATACTGGTTTAATGTTTGTTTATTTATTATAATTTGAGTTTAATTGAATTAATTAGATGCATGTTTTATCACTGCTTACTCGATCTTGTAAATGAGAAAGGATTCAACATGTTACATTACAGATTATTTGTTGGATTTTTATTTTTATTTTTTATGCAAAATGGGTTTCAAAATTATGTAAGGAATTGTTTTGTTATCTAGACTTTAATTAATTATTAATTAATTAATGTAGGGTGACGAAATTGTATAGGGTGAATAAGGCATGTATTTAGAATTGAAAGTGTAAAAATTTATGTGAACTTTTTTGAATAGGAACATGAGATGTTCTAGGTTGAATTCCTTGTAATTTTTTGCAGTTCTTTGAAATATTGTCAAACCAACATTGCCATTGATTTGGGTCTCAAAATTATGCAAGAAATGGTTTTGTTATCTAGACCTTAATTGATGTAGGGTGAAGAATGCATGCATTTGGAATTGGAAGTGCAAAGATTTAAGTAGGTGAGGCTCTTTGAAGAGTAACATGAGATGTTCTAGGTTGAATTCTTTGTAATTTTGTAAGGTTCTTTGAAAAAATGTTAGACCAACATTTCCATTGGCTTGTGTACTTAGAGGTTGACTAGAACACCAAAAAATTGTTGAAGTTGCAAACTTTAAAGATGAACTGATACATGCAATGGACTTATGGTTCAAATGTCCATTTAAGAGTTATGATTTAGAAATTGTTGTGGAGTACCATAAATTTTTTAATAAAAACACTAGGAAAAATGAAGAAAGGATCAACATTGATCAAGAAAATTCTTGTCTATAGCAAGACATTATTGGTAAAATACCGTAGGATACCTTGTTAAGATTCCATATGCTAAGCTAGATTATCAACATTCAATTTCAATTTCATAACAAAAGCATATAGACAGGATCACTGAAAGAAACAATATCACAATATCAACACAGATTTACCCTTGGAAAACCCTAATGGGAAAAACCTAGCAAAAGCTTCCTCAATATAGATGATCAAAAGATAAAAGATAAAACCCCAAACTGATCCTTCTCCTCCTTGCAGCTACAGCTCTCTCTCTCTCTCTTATGCACTACACAAGTGAGTGTGAGTGTGTTCAAATGAGAAGCACCTCACCTCTATTTATATTCTTCAGTTCACTTGACATTTCACTCAACCAAGTCGGCCCCACTAAAATTGACCGGGCCGAATTCTCTGGGAGGGCTCAAACAACTTAATATTATATTAATTAGAGTGCTAATGACCTGACTTACAATGGAGGGGAATTCCTCATGACTCTTAGTAATTCTCCCAATAGGAACATCGGGGTGTAATGAAATACAAATGATTATCCCGATAGGAACATTGGGGTATAATAAGTAAATACACTTCGAAGTTACAATAATTCAACACTCCCCCTTAACGAGAAGGGTATTCTACAACACCATCAACAACAACAGTAGGAGAAGGAGAGAGAGAATATTCAACATCATCAGGGAGATACATCTATAAATCATTGGAATCTTTTTCATCATCTTCAACATATAGTCTTCATCTTCTATTTCAGTAGCAACAACACTTTGATCGACAACATCATCATCAACAACAACTCTTTGAGCAATGATCATCATCACACTTTGATCTTTCGATCAGCAACATCATCATCGTCATCAAAAATACTTTGAGAAACACCATCATCACACTTTGATCTTTCGATCATCAACACCATCATCATCAGCAACAACCTGCAATCCACAATTCGAAGACGAAAGTCTACGAATCACTTTAGGACTTAAGTCCAAGGATGATGCAATCCTACCACATTCTCGAGGACTGAAGTCACCAGATACAATTACGGGATAATCACTCCCTATCACTTTAGGACTAAGTCCAAGGATGATGCAATCTTACCACATTCTCGAGGACCGAAGTCACCGGATACAATTACGGGATAATCACTCCCTATCACTTTAGTACTAAGTCCAAGGATGATGCAATCTTACCACATTCTTGAGGACCAAAGTCACCAGATACATTATATGACAAATGTCTAGGGATGATACAATCCTACCACATTCTCGAGGACTGAAGTCATTGGATACAATTACGGGATAATCACTCCCTATCACTTTAGGACTAAGTCCAAGGGTGATGCAATCGTACCACATTCTCAAGGATCAAAGCCATCGGATGCAATTTAGGACAAATGTTCAAAGATGATACAATCCTACCACATTCTCGAGGACCGATGTCACTGGATACAATTTAGGACAAATGTCCAGGGATGATACTATCCTGCTTCTTTCTCGGAGACATAAGTCTACAGATCACTTTATGACAAATGTCCAGCGATGATACTCTCCCACTGCAACATCACTGCTCCCCCTTTTGGGGAAGGTCTTTCCAAACAACACCAAGCTTGTCTTGAATATATTCAAACTTTATTCAAGATAGAGGCTTCGTCAACACATCAACAACTTGTTCATTGGTACTCACATACTGGGGCTTTACGGCTCCCTTTTGTATCATATCTCAAATGTAGAAATACTGGATTTCTATGTGCTTTGACTTATCGTGAAACATTGGGTTCTCCGTCATCTTTATACAACTTTGGTTATCACATAGAATCACCATGGTATCCAACTCTAGGTTAAATAAACCTGACATCAGCTTCCAAAGCCATATGGATTCACAACTAGCAGAGAAAGCTGCTATATATTCTGCTTCAACCGTGCTAAGAGCAACACTGGACTATTTCCTGCTAAACCATGAGATCATAGCAGACCCCAGACTATAACATCCACTTGATGTACTTCTTCTGTCTGAGACACTTCTAGCCCAATCTGCATTTGTATAGCCATTCAATCTGTAATCATGGTTTCCATCATAGTATAGACCAAAGTCTATAGTCCCTTTCAGATATCTCATCAGGTATTTTGCAGCTATCAGGTGAACATGTCTAGGTTGAACTAGATACTGGCTCAAGGTGTTCACAACAAAACAAATGTCTGGTCTGGTATTTGTTAGATACATCAACGACCCAATAATATGTCTGTATTGAGTCACATCCAATAGTTCTAATGATTCGTCAGCCAACAACTTCAGGTTGGTATCCATGGGTGTGGCCATGGATTTACATTCCAACATTTCAAATATTTTCAAAATTTCCACTGCATACTTTCCCTGATTGGGAAAGATTCCTTCTGAGTTCTGCCATATTTCCAGACCTAGGAAATAATGCATTAGACCAAGGTATTTCATCTCAAATTCTTTAGCAAGCTTATTCTTTCATTCTACAATCTGTTTCTCATTCCCTATCAGAAATAGATCATCCATATACAGTAATAGTATGACATGTTCATCTTCTATAACCTTGAATTAAAGGTTAGGATCAGATTTACTCTTGGTATACCAAGTCCAAGCTCGTCAAGAAACTATCTATCCTTCCATACCAAGCTCTAGGATCTTGCTTCAGGCCATACATGGCCTTCTTCAACTTGCATACGTGAGTTTGTCTGTCTTCAACTTCAAATCCTTGTGGCTATTCTATGTATACTTCTTCTTCAATCACACCATTCAGGAAGGCTGTCTTCACATCCATTTGGTGTAAGTCCCATTTCATCATGGATGCACCATGGATGCAAGTGCCATGATAGATCTAATCGGAGTATACCGTGCTACTGGTGCAAACTTTTCTTCATAATCAATTCCCTCTTTCTGAGAGAAACCTCTAGCCACAAATATTTCCTTGTACTTCTCTATAATTTCGCCAGCTGCATGTTTTTATCTTGTAGATCCATTTGGAAGATACTACACTCTTTCCTTCTAGTTTGGGAACTATATCCCACACATAATTCTTCATTATTGACTGGTATTCTTCCGTCATTGCTTCTACCCATTCTTTCTTTTGTACAACTTCTTCATAGTTTGTGGGATCTTGATCTACAAGATCACACATCAAAGCTACATAGTTGGAAAATGTCTTGGGCTTCTTTCTTATCCTTGTGGAGCCTTCAAGATCTCCATATCTTTCTGCTTCTTGTATAATTTCTCTTGCCCAAGCAGGCTTTCTCTTCTGTGATATCTCCATCATAGGAGGTTCTTGTGGTTCTATCATATCATGATATTCAGGTGCTTCATCTTCAGGGAGGGATGTAGCCTCTACATTTCTGGGAGGTGCATCTTCCTCACACACTTCTTCATGTTGACATTTTCTGGATCTCTTGAGAGCCGCTTCTTCATCGAATGTTACATCTCTACTGATTTCCTTGTGATGGAATCCATGAATGTAAATTCTGAATGCCTTGGATACTTCATAGTATAGAACAAATATTCCCTTCTTTTCAGAGGGGTCTAACTTGGTTCTTTTCTCCTTCGGTATATGAACATATACTGGACAACCAAATATCTTGAGGTGACTTACCTCAGGTTTGTTTCTTGTGAACATCTCTTCTAGAGTCTTGAATCCAAGGGCACTGTGAGATATTTTTTTTTGTACATAGACATCAGTTCTTCCTGCTTCCTCCCATAGGTGCATTGGAAGATCTTAATCATATATCATTGTCTTCACTACCTCCATTATGGTTCTGTTCTTTCTTTCTGCAACACCATTTTGTTGAGGATTGTAGGGAGTAGTTAGTTCCCTCTTGATTCCAACATCTTTACAAAAGGATTCAAATTCTTTTGAAGTATACTCTCCGCCATTGTCTGATCAGAGTGTCTTGATTCTTTTGTCTAAAAGACTCTCTATCAAGGATTTGAATTCCTTGAATTTATCAAACACCTCGCTCTTTTCTTTCAAGAAGTATATCCATGTCTTTCTTGAATAGTCATCAATAAATGTATTATAGTATTCAAAACCACTCAAAGATGTGGAGGACATTGGACAACACACATCTGAATGAATCAATTCCAACGTACCTTTAGTTTTTGTTTCACTCTTCGAAAATGGATTCTTGATATTGTTCCCTTGCGCACATCCTTTGCAAATTCCTTCATGGTTGATCTTCAAGTCTGGTAATCCCGTCACTACTTTTTTCACATGAGTTAGTGATTTGTAATTGATGTGGGCAAGCCTTCTATGCCACAATTCACTAGGGTTAGTGGACTCATGAACAAGGGCTGTTTTTGAATGTCCCTTGAGTTTATACAAGCCTCCTTCTTCTTCACCGATGACAACTGCATCTTCAATTGAATTTCCTTTGGGACACATGAGAACATGGCCATATATGAATGCAACTCTGAATCCTTTCTTATCTAAATATGAGATAGAAATTAAATTCTTCTTTAGACCTGGTACATATAAGACTTCCTTCATCTTCAGGGGATTTCCTGAATCAAGCTTTTAGCTTGCTTCACCAATTCCTTTGATAGGATATTGATAGTCATCTCCTAGAGATATTTTCTGAGGAGAGTTCTTTTCTTCAAGCTTTGATAGAGTTTTCTTTTGTCCCGTCATGTGCTTTGAAGCACCACTATCAATAAGCCAAGTGTCTTCTCTAGGTGTTACAGACCCAGAGAGTGTAGAGAATAGTACATACTCTTTTGAATCTTCTTCTCTTACTTGCTTTCTTTGAGGTCCTTCCTCTTCTTCTTATTCATCCTCATCTTCAGCTAGACGTGCATGATTTCTTTTGTTTTTGTTGTTCCTCTTCTTGTATTCTTGTCTCTTCAAAGGACAATTTCTGGCAATATGTCCTATCTTATCACAATGAAAACATTGAAAGCTGGAATAGTCCCTATTGGGGAGACTTTATCTTGTTCTTTGGAACCTTCTGGGAGGTTGAGATTCCTTGTGGTTTCCCTTCTTGAAGTTGGGTTGGCTTATTCTTCTCTTGGTATGAGTGGCTAGGGCTTGATCATCTTCCTTCATTAGAGCTTCTCTATTTTCCACTCTAGTCTCCTCTTGAATACAATCTTCCCATACAATATCAAACTTCATGCTTTCCTTCCTGGAACACAACATTTGGATGAATGACTCCCAGGGTCTAGTGAGACCATTGAGAGCAGTCATAACCAACTCATCTTCATCAAGTTTTTCTCCAATGGCTTCTGGTTCTTCCTTGAACTGGGAGACCCTTGTGAAGTACTCCTGGATGGATTTTCCATGACTCATCTTGGTGCTCTTCAATTGAGCTATTAGATTCATCTTTATGTTGATGTTTCTTCCTTCATACATTCTTGCTATGGAATCATACATTTCTTTTGGATTCATCTTGGATGACACTTGAGAGATCAAGTGATCCTTGATAGAGTCAGCAATAATCCTTTGTGCCCTAATCAGATCCTTCTTGTGCTTCTCCTTAGCTTCAGCCTCTTCAGGTTATGCAACTTCATCCTTGATATATTTTTCAAGATCATTCTCCTTGCAAATGAGGCAAATTCTATATTTCCATGCTCTGTAATTCTCTATGCCTTCTAGTTTGTCCCCAAGCTTGGTGCTTGGGGCCATCTTGTTAGGAGATCACCAAAAAATGAAATTCTGGAAAATGAGAAACTGATCTTACCAGGAGATGCGCTTGAATGAGGTGAGTTGACTAGTGTGCTTGGTTTCTAAAGATATCAAGTCTTCACCTTTCAAATATGACTTGCGATATTCAACACTGCAGCTTCTAGTAGTTTTCCAGTTCTGCAGTTTTCTGGTCCAGAAGTCAAACTAGGGTTTGAAATTCTCGAAGATCTACTCCTTCAAAAACTTCCATCTTAGGCTCAGAATATGCGCTCTAGGAGGGCGAAATTTCCATGCAATCAGTTGTTCAAAATTCAAATTTTTCCCAAAACCTTAATTTCTTGTCGGGAGGAGAGAGAGGGATTTTTCACCTTGTGAAAGCTATCCTATTCAGGTTAGCTCTGATACCATGTTAAGATTCCATATTCTAATCTATATTATCAGCATTCAATTTCAATTTCATAACAAAAGCATATAGACAAGATCACTGAAAGAAACAGTATCACAAGATTAACACAGATTTATCCTAGGAAAACCCTAATGGGAAAAACCCAACAAAAGCTTCCTTAATATAGATGATCAAAAGATAAAAGATAAAACCCCAAACTGATCCTTCTCCTCCTTACAGCTACAACTCTCTCTCTCTCTATCTTATGCGCTACACAAGTGAGTGTGAGTGTGTTCAAACGAGAAACACCTCACCTCTATTTATATTCTTCAGTTCACTTGACATTTCACTCAACCAAGTCGGCCCCAGTAAAATTGACTACGCCGACTTCTCTGGGAGGACTCAAACAACTTAATATTATATTAATTAGGGTGCTAATGACTCGACTTACAATGGAGAGGAATTCCTCATGACTCTTAGTAATTCTCCCGATAGGAACATCAGGGCATAATGAAATACAAATGATTCTCCGGATAGGAACATCGAGGTATAATAAGTAAATACACTTCAAAGTTACAATAATTCAACATACCTAACTTCGTAAAGATGGAATATTTCTAAGATGTTGTAGGAAGGACAAGGTATGCTACCTAACTCTATAGAAATGGAAGCATAACCTGTGTTGGTTGTCTCCAAAGGTCATGAAGGTGGAGCTCATGTGATATGAAAATTTGATGAAATAATGTTGGTGTTGAGATTAGATGAGAAGGATATATTCTAAGCAGGATTCCTTCATGAAGATAAAAGCATCCAATTATATTTGGAGTGTGAAATGATGAGAAACTTGTGAGTTGAATAGAGATTTGGTCAACTTCATCGAGGAGTGTGAGAAAGAGTATTGTTGGGAAGATTGTTTTGGAATGGATTGAGGGAAACATTGTTGGAGCAAAGTTTGTTGAAATATTGTAACTTAAAAGGATATTCTAAATGTATTTTACTGATGTACCCCAAGGGAAATGTTCTATTCCTCTGTCGGGATGTTATTGGTCATCATAGAGTCATGAGGTAAAGCCTCCATTGTAAGTCGGGTCAATAATACCCTAATGAATATAATATAATACTATTTTGAGTCTTCCTAGGCGAAGTCAACCCAGTCAGCTTAGTGGGGCCGACTTGTTAGGGAAAAAGTTAAGTGACTTAAAGTGTATAAATAGAGGAGATGTGCTCCTCATTATAACACACAGACACACACTTGTGTAGTGTATAGGAGAGAGAGAGAGAGAGAGAGAGAGAGAGAGAGAGAGAGAGAGAGAGAGAGAGAGAGAGAGATACCAGCAAGGAGTAGAATACATGTTTTTGGGGTTTTATCTTATACATATATATAGAGGAAGTTTTGTTGGGTTTCTTCCCCTTGAGGGTTTCACAGGATAAATATTGTGTTTATCTTGTGATTGTGTTTCTTTCAGTGATTCAACATATGTTATTGTTGTGAATTTGGATTAAACACTAATGATATCTAGCTAAGCATATGAAATATTAACATGGTATCAGAGCTAGCCTAATTAGAACAACTTTCACAAGGTGAAACTCTCTCTCCTCTCCCTCTGGAAGAAATTAGGGTTTCTAAAAAAAGTTTGGAATTTTGAAGATATGCTTACATAGAAAGTTGCACCTCCATAGAGCGCATCTATTGAGCCCTATATCGAAGTTTTTGAGTGGGTGAATATCTAGGAAAACCAAACCTTAGTTAAAATTGAACCAGAAAACTGCAGAAAACCATAACAAAAAATCTACAGAAGCTGCAAGCTCACAAGCAAGTTTTAAAGGGTGAAGATTTAGGATCTCTAGAAACCAAGTGGACAAACCAACTCTCCTTAGTCAAGCACATATCCTAGTAATTTCAAATTTTCATTTTGAGAAATTTCAATTTTTAGTGACCTCCTGGATAAGATGGCCCCAAGCACTAACCTTGAGGACAAGCTAGAAGGCATATAAAACTTCCTAGCATGGAAGTATAGGATTGATATCATTCTTAGAAAGAAATATCTTGAGAAGTACATCAAGGATGAAGTTGCAAAACTGAAACAATATGAAGCTAAGGATAAGCATCAGAAAGACCTAATCAATGAAATGAGGGTCATTACTGATTCTATCAAAGATCACTTGATCCCTCAAGTGTCATCTATCAAATATCACTTGATCCCTCAAGTTTCATATAAGAAGAAACCAAAGCAAATGTATGATGCACTTTCCAAAATGTATGAGGGAAAGAACATCTACAGAAAGATGAATTTGAGATCTCAACTGAAGAGTACCAAGATGAGTAAAGGAGAATTCATTCAATATTACTTCACAAGGGTATCCCAGTTCATGGAACAACTAAGTTCCATTAGAGACTCCCTTAGTGAAGATGAATTAGTTATGACTGCTCTCAATGGTCTCACTAGACCTTGTGATTCATTCATACATACTCTATGTGCCAGAAAAGAAAGTATGAAGTTTGACATTTTATGGGAAGATTGAATCCAAGAAGAAGCTAGAGTAGCTAACAGAGAAGCTTCGCTTAGAGAAGATGATCAAGATCTAGCCATCCACACTAAAAGAAGAAAACAATCAAACTTCAAGAAGGATAGTCACAAGGAGCATAGACCTACAAACAAGTTTCAAAATAAAAGAGAAAACAATCAGAAGAAATACTGCTCAAAATATCAATGCTATAACTGTCATAAGATAGGACATCTTTCCATAGAGTGTCCATCGAAGAAGAAAAACAACAAAAGACATCATGCTTATCTAGCTAAAGATGAGGATGATCAAGGAGAAGAAAGACCTCGAAAGAGACTAACAAATGGAGAAGATGTAAAAGAATATGTACTATTCTCTACACTATCTGGGTCTGTAACACCTGGAGAAGATACATGGCATATTGATAGTGGTGCTTCAAAGAACAGGACATGGAAGAAGCAAACTCTGTCAAGAATTGAAGAAAATAACTCTCCTCAGAAAGTATCATTAGGAGATGACTATCAATATCCCATCAAAGGTATTGGTGAATCAAGCTACAATATTGACTTTGGAACTTCCATGAAGATGAAGGAAGTACTATATTTACCAGTTTTGAAAAAGAACCTACTTTCGTGAGAAAAACACAAGAAATACTGAGAGGAGGGTGGGGGTGAATCAATATTGTTCGTTATTTTTTCAATTTTTCTTTTTAGTCCTTGGATAAACAACATTAATAATTCAAATTCAAATAAGTGTTAAAAAAACACAATATTTATGCTTTGAATGTTTTCAACTGTAAATTGTTTTAGTTCACATTCAATGAGGTGCTTCAACACCTCAGGAGGCTGCAACCTCCAAGTTTTGTCAAAAATATGCTACAACATCCCAGGAAAGATTCAAATTTCCAACAAAGATTAATTAGTCTTTCCCTAGCACCAACGAACCTCCCTAGATCATAGAATATCAAAAGTAAGACTATGTAACAGAAACAATTCTTTTTGTCTTCATTCTTCCCACAAAGATAATCAAACAGTTTAGCTCTACTTTTTGAGTTTGCTGCAAGCCTCAATATTTAGCTAAATACTGGAAGTTGTTCTTTGAAATCGAATATGACTTCATAGGTATGAAGTAGTTTTGTGTGCTACTGTAAAACCTTAATACCTTTACCGAAATCAGAGATATGAACTTGGGATTGTCTTGTAAACTGTCCACCTGAAATTACAAGATGATGATGCTAAATTGTCTGATTTGCGGCTGCCTCAACCCTTTATCTTCACACTCATATTTAGAGAGATGTTGAATATGCACACTCAGAAATACAAGATGACGAACCTAAACCATTTCCATTATGGTCTGAACTATGGCTTCCTCAACCCTTTCTCTTCACACCCGAATTCATAGAGATTCTAATTTTTTTACACTCACATTTTTAATTAGGAGTTGACCACTATTTGTATTCTTCCATGTGGAGGATATAAAGTGTTTATGGGGCTGACTTGTCATCTAGATTAGCGTTCTTTATTTTTATTTAACTGGGTGGTCGAATTCTAATTGAGAAATAGGCCTTTAAAACAAGTGTTCCTACCCTTACATTTTGTTTTATATTATATTTATAACATGGCAAGACACATTTTCTATGCATTTAATAATTATCCAAAGGTTTCGCCAATGCACCCAAATATTCAAGTGCATGGGATTCTCCAATAATTTTGAGGGTTTCTTATGCATAGGATCCCAGTGGAATGGATTTCTCCATAGTTTTGTGGGCTTATGTCAACAACACCATGCTTCAAATTTGTGAGGCATCAATGATTTCATCGTTTTCCAGGTGGCTGGTTATTTCAAGGATTCATAGGCATAGTTAGTTGTTCTTCATACTTTTGACATCAATGCCAACAATTCCAACATTTCCATCTCAACACTATATAAGAAAGGATATAGAGTTTCTTTTATAGATGGACAAGTACTCACATAGACCAAAGGAAAGACACTTGAAGATGTTGTGGTAATTGGTGAAGAAGAAGGAGGACTGTACAAACTCCAGGGACATCCAGAGGCCATCCCTGTCCATGAGATCACTAGCTCAAGTGAACTATGGCATAGAAGGATCGCTCACATCAACTACAAAGCACCACCCTATGTGAGTAAGGTGGTAACAAGGTTGCCAGATTTGAAGATTGATAATGAAGGAACTTGCAAAGGATGCGCAAGAGTAAAGAACATCAAGAATCCCTTTCCGAAAAGTGGAACAAAGACTAAAGACATGGATATACTTCTTGAAGACCAAGAGTGAAGTGTTCAGGAAATTCAAGGAATACAAATCCTTGATAGAGAATCATTCAGAAAGAAGAATCAAGGCACTGAGATCAGATAATTGCGAAGAATATACCTCAAAAGAATTTGAAGCATTCTGCAAGGAAGCTGGAATTAAGAGGGAACTAACCACTCCCTACAATCCCCAACATAATGGTGTCGTAGAAAGAAACAATAGAACCACTATGGAAGTAGTGAAAACAATGATTCACGAACAAGACCTCCCCATGCATCTATGGGCTGAAGCAACACATACAACTATTAACACAAAAATATTCACCTATCTCTACATGGTCTAAACCTCATACATACATCATATTCCTACCATATTTTCCTTACTTTTGACCTTCACGATTGTATTTCCACAAAAAATGGTCCAAAACATTATTTTTTACTATGGTTTACCATCATTCTCTCCAAAAAAGGGTCAAAACCCTAAAAAGGGTGTAAAACCCTAAAAGAGAGAAAAACCATAGGAAAATACCATGGGTCAAAAAATACCATGGGTAAACCACATTGGGTCAAAAAACCATAGATCCATTCTATAAATACATTGTGAAGGGCTCTCCTAAATGACATTTTTTCCACTATTGTGAGTACGTTGGGATACCATTTTCTCTCAAGTATTCACACACCATTTTTCCACCATCCCATTTCCATACAATTCCCACTTATGACATCGAGACATTCTCTATACCCACCTGGAGAACCAGCTTGTGGAGAGGCAGACCACTTCCGAGACGACCACGGTGGTCCACTTTATAGAAAGAAGGTATCAAATTTGTTTATTTTGTATTTTATTTAGTTTATCCCTCGTATATATATTTTATTTTTGATACTAATATATTTTATTGTCTTCATTTTTCATGAACTCTCCCTTACTGTCCCATTGATGTAAGGCTGGTGCTTTTGCGCGTAACAAGGGAGAAATTCATGGTACAGTTTTGGTGACTCCACTGGTTGATCCTCTCGGATCCCTATTTTTGTAGGTTAGCTACAGGTTCATTTGCAGTTTCTTCCTTTAGCCATCATCGATTGGCCCCCCACACGACCGATCTGAACCTTCAAGGCGCTAGTACCTGCCCCCCTCGACCCCTACCAACCTTGTTTTTATGATTTTTTCCTATTCGACACCAGTCGCATCTATTGGGATGGAATCCGCGACCTAGTCTCTCCTTTCCTCCCGATAAGCAAGACCTAGGTCGCAACCTTATCCCCGATACACAGGACCTCTCTCATAGAGCTGAATCATGCTTGTACCGACTGACGAAGCGACCCCAATCGCCACTATGGCCCTTTTTCAAGCGACTCAGTCGCTTCTGACTCTCTGTTAGGCACGAATCGGTTGTTCTCTATCCAGATCGCCTCTTCCACCCTATTTTGTGTGACCCAGTTCACATCTATTTTTTTGACAGATGCAACTGTCAGTTTACACTCTGCTTCCTAAACCTGTTTCAGACCCTTGGATGTCACAAAATTTTTTCCAACCTGTTTTTCCATGTAGACCTACTCTGATATAGCCCCTTGCTGATTTCCTGCAAAAAATCCCTTGTTACCCATTTTTGTTTCAAGATTGGAAAGAAACCTTTTACATACAGGTGCACACACTCACACCATTAAGTGAACATGCTCGGTTCATGACCCCGAGCAGAGCCATTAAAAATAATCAATTAACATAATAACATTCAGATTAGGAC
>LPNX011032768.1:196039-238539 GCA_001517045.1 Pseudotsuga menziesii | reverse complement strand
GAATGAATAAGGTTCGTAGTAGCCTTCAATGCAGTCTCTTCAGCAGTCTTCAACGGAGTAGTCACGCAGTCTTCTCCATGCAGCAGTCACGCAGTCATGCAAGGAATAAGGTTTTACCTCCAACGCAGTCTTCTCCACGCAGTCTCAAATCGCAGCAACAATTATAAAAATACATTTGCCAGTCTTAACGCAGTATCTCCTCTTCTATTGCGAATGAAGGAAGTTGTGAACAGTATCTCTTCACAACGCAGTCTCACCAGGCAAGAGTGAAAGAGTGTAGATGCTGCAATATGCTCTCAGCTTCACCAAGATCTTTGACATGGACAACTAGGTCTTATAACTTCAACGAAAAAAAGAATACTGGTCGCTCTATCCCCATCACTGATCACTGGTATCAGCAGTCTCCACGCAAATTCGTTGCAGATCCGTTGCAGCATATAAATGATACCAGCAGTCTCCACGCAAATTCGTTGCAGATTCGTTGCAGCATATAAAAGATACCAACACGCAGCAGTAAATTGTATCACGATACCAGCAATACGCCGATTTACAAAGGAACCAGACACGATCAGTCTCCATGCAAATGTATATAAATGGATACCAGCATATAAATGGATACCAGCAACATGCAGCAGTAAATTATATCAATAAGAAATTGTATTTCCAGCTCTGATATATATTTGATTTCTTATTGTATTTATACCAACAGTCTCCAGTCTACCAGCAGTAAATTGAAGTAAATTGAGCACTCTTCAACGTATCATATACCAGGAGGGTTTATGCAGCCAGGAGGGCGCATAAACTAACACATCAACACGCATCCAGGAGGGTTTATGCAGCCAGGAGGGCGCATAAACTACCACATTCTCCAAATCAATATGCAGCATGCAGTGGTCTCTTCATAAACTTGCAGTCTCCAGTGAGTCGCTGAATACAATTCTTACATCAAGAATATAACGCATATGGCAGGAGGGACGAGTAGAGAGCAGTGGGCAATGAGCAGCAGCTCTGAAACAAATGGACGAAGGGCAGAATGTAGGTCTGGCACCCAGACTGCCAAGACTGACAAGCAAACAGGCAGGAGTTATGCTCTGATACCACTTGTTGGTAATAACTCCCAATTCGTTAATCTATTCATGGCTAAGCATTCATTTATACATTCATGTGACGGTTTATTTCACCTTCCGTCCAGCCTTTTCAGCTTCCAACTATTCCTATTTATTTATTTACAATATTATAATCCCTAACGGATTATATTCTAACAGGACATAAGTCCCATCTGCAAAAATGTGGGAAGTACTTGGGAATATCCCTAAAAATCATTGCGAGGAGTGCTACAGGAACCCTAAAGTAGATGGCCATTGAGAGGACCTTCCAAGTGAAAAGGGAAATGACCCCCACCGGATTGACTAGGTTCCCACCTGTGAGGAAAACCAAGAGTTGTCATTTGTGGCAAAGTGGTCATCAGTTTTACCTGATCTATGGAGTGAGGGGTACTTCCCCAATAAGCAAGATTCCAGACAACATTGGTGATTGAGTGACTCCTTTTGAATCATTAGGAATCCAATCAAAACCGGGGCCCATATTCATTTCCTGTCACTACCATAAGCCATCATTGCTCCACCACGTTATTCCTATTAGCTTAGGGGGGACACCCCTCAGTTTGGTTATTTGAACCACCACCATCGAATCCATCTTCAACATTACTCCCCACCCTTAGAGCCACACATAGCCTCTGACTCCGATTCAGATTCCTACCGATCCGAACCCACTTTGTTCACTGCCTCGTCTATCCCCATGGCTGGCACACATCCAAATTCCTTCCATGGAGGGATAGTTGGCAATGGACCTATGTCCTTGCCACCCATCATCACAGGTATCCCTTGTAGTGGGACTGTCACCACTACACATGCTATTGTTGGTACGCTACCCATTAGTGGCGACCCTGCACGAGCTACCGTGGTTCCTACCATACCACCTTTCATACCTGGGGATAGTGGCTCTTCCACATCTATTTTGACTATCCCTACTACGGGGATTCTACCTCACCATTCCTCAGTCATACACGGGAACTATGTTCCCGCAGCCACCAACACCATTGATGGTCCCTCCTGAGCCAACCTTGGGTATAGCCTACCTTTGATGGCTAGTCTTAACCTTCCAGATTTGGCAAGGTTAACAAATGACCCCATCAGTCATCAACCACACTAGCCTCCCATGCCTACAAAACTTCCCTCAGACATCCCAAATTTTGAGGGAAAGGGAGGCGAGGACCCCTAGAACCATATCATGTCCTTCCACTTATGCTGTTCATTGAAAAAAATTGTGGATGACTTTGTTAGATTGAGGTTGTTCTAGCGCACACTTACGAGTGCTGCGACCAAATGGTACATCGAGCTACCTCATGCCACTTACCCCGATTTCTCCTCACTTTCCTCCATGTTCCTCCAATACTTTCAACTACCCGTCCAATATGATGAGGGAGTTAAGATCCTTTTATCTTGTCGTCAAACCACAAATACCCACATCATGGACCACATCCATGAGTGGAAACATCGATGTAGCTTTTGCAAGATCCAATTGGATGATAGGATCTTCCTTAACTGGTTTCTGAAAGACCTTACTCCCACCCCACCTATAGCCAAGGACGTTTCCTTTGAGCGACCCCAAATTGAGGAGGAGGCCATCCTAAAGGATTGGTAGTATGACTTAATCTACACCTATTTTGGGTACTTATATACCATTATACCCGATGCTCCCCGAGCCGACACCTCTAGCTGTGATACGCCGGGGGCATCCCACATTGCTGATGGAGTCATCAACTCTATCACTCAACACTCATGGTTTTACGCCCAACCCAGCATCGCCCTTGATTACTCACGTGTGATGGCTTAGTCTAGAGTCACCTTGTCACATGCCCCAAATTGCAAAACATTTTTTTGTTTTAAGAAACATTATGTTATCTTTTATTATAAAGTTTGTAATTAATGACCAAGTGGGGTCAAGGATAATTAGATGTAATTGCTGAATATTTTATTAATTAATAAATGAAAGATGAGACAACAGCTTAAGGAAGCTGTTAAATGAGTGTTTTATTGGTCACTTGGTGGAGTAGGCTGGGTTGAGAGTAGAATGACACTTGGCATCATCCTCAAACTACTTCTCGCTGTTGCAGGAGGCAACTTCCCTATTTTTGTGGTCATGTTCCCCAAGAAAGTGGAACAATAGAAGGTGGCTCATTAAGTGAAAACTGACCCAAAAGACCTAGGCATTGTAATAAAATTTCCCATTAAAGACAGCTGAGGCTACTCATTCTCGACTTGTGAACATTCAGAGTGAATAAAGTGCACAAGAAAATTTGATGTAGGGGACTAGCTGAAGTTTGTTTTGAGTGAAAATGCTGAATATCCGAACTAGTGCATCTATTCTAAGTTGAGTTCATATTGTTGTATGCAGAACAAATTTATTGCTGAACACTCAATAGAGTTGCAGAGGATTACTAAACTACATCTCTCACCCAATACTTCTACCATGTGGACCAGAAGACAAGCTCGGGGGTCCTGAGATTTGCAGTTCAGCTTTCTCCAGGAGTTGGTTGGGAGGAACAGGTTCCTTAAGCTGTTGTCACCTCTTCTACATTTCTAGGTTCTACATGATTTATCTAGTTTTCTAACTGCATATTTACATCTAGAAGGATTGAGTTTAAGTAATAATGTGTTATGCTTTTGTTTTGTTATTGCTAGGTTAGTTAATGAAATATTTTACTGTGAAAAAAAATTAGTCAAATGTTGGATTAGATATAGATTAGGGTAAATTATTAGAAGAATTTTTCAGTTTTACTGATAGATTAAAAAAATACCTAACTGTATTTTTCCACACCTTTTTAAAAGTAGTACTCTAGTACAATAGGTTAGATTAATTTCTGAGAATAATCAAAATAAGTATGCTTGGATGTCTTAATTTACTTTCTACAGATTTCATAAGAGTTAACCTTAAGTATGTTATTCTTTTCTATACCAGATGTTTTACTTAGACAGAGTACAGAGTCATAGTATAAACAAACCTGTATCTAGGGAAGATTTAAAAATACATATATATTTAGTCTGTGTATTAATTTACACAGTAGATAGAACATTTTCTATAAATCTATTATTATAGTAACCAAAAAAGGAATTATAAAAACAGGAAAATAAATAAGCAAGGTTAAATTAAGAAACAGTAAAATAAGGCTAGAAGTTTACTAAGATAACTTCATCATTAATCTAAGTAAAAAAAATGTAACCTGAATAACATTACCACCTCTTTTACTAGTAGAGGGGTTATGCAGTTTCACTCATTAACAAATTAAAGCTTACTTACTTCATTTATATAACCATACGCATCGAATAAATGAATATATAAAATTTAATATATTATCCACAAGAAACAGTATTAAAACTGTATGATAAATATAAACTGAGAGAAAATAAGTAAAAGACCTTTAAAATAATCTAACCCAGGAAATACAGTAAACTCTTAGGTTATTTGTTCAACTTTTCTTCTATCTATTTGCTGAATAATTTCTTACTGACATTAAAAATCCAGTTCTGTCATAGAAATCAACTAGTTGAACTTTTTATTTATCTTATAATCAAAATTAAACCACTACGAACAGAAACATAATAAAATTCTTAAAAATATTCTTCACCTATCTATTCATTGAAACATATATCAACTTACAGTAACAAAAACTTTGTTTAGGATAATTTAAACAAAATTGTAAAAAACCCAGAACCGATAAGAACCTTACAACGGCCATCATCTTCTTAAAACCACAATATATATATATATATATATATATATATTATCAAAATATAAGTTACAAAACAGCAAGCTTCGAGCTTATTTAAATCTTAAATAACATCTAAACCCTAACACCACTGAAATCATATCAGTGACGGCCTAATGGCCTTTTTTACAGCAAAAAGACATGGCTTAATAGCTTGTTCAAAAAAAAAAAAACATTACTATAACTAAACTACGGCCAAGAATGCCACATAAATTTTTTATCAGGTCACGACCGTAAAGGCCCAAGGTATTTCATCACGATATAGCCACTAGGGCTTCAAAGTCTTCTTCACCACACATCATAGTCTTAGCCACATGGCCTTCCAAAGAAAATAAATCACCAAGTAACCACGACCGAGCAGAACCCAAGAACCAAGAGGGCAATATCAATAAAAACACCATACAACCAGTGCAGGAGAAACTTCAGGTGAAACCAAGGCTTACCAGGATCAACGCCATCGTGGAGCTCTGTTGGTGGTGTCTTTCAACACAAGTATCTAGTTTGAAATCTTGCACAAACGAAGAACCCAAAAAATGCTAAACATCTGAAAGAACGAAGACATTAAAATTTTAATAGTGCCAGAAGGGTATTAAAACTAAAAGAATTATTACACGGATCGGTTTTCGTTGTCCTGGATGTGTAGAAGATGGTAAAACCAAAATCCTATCCACAAGTTGTGTAACTTGAGCTAGAACGGAGGAAACTTCTGAAGGCCTGGATGAGAGGGTTCAAGTTACAAGGCTACGCCATGATTGAACCAGAGTTCAAGTCCATGCAGTAACCGTGATAGAGTTCATAAGCCATAGAGTTACTTTTATGGTGAAAAATGACCTCACCCTTAGAGGAAGACAATGGCCACATGAACCTCTATATGCAGTAGAAATATGACTTTGACAAGGAGGCTTACACACAATGGAGTGACAGTAAGGCCATGCGGCCATGAGCCTGCAGCTCATCCATTTCATAGCAAAGAAAAGAAGATTAGGGAAAATGTGATTTTAGGGTTTTAGGAAAGTTTTATATTGCTCCCAAGGTCAACAAAAAACCTAACCATCGAGTAACGACCACGTGGCATGTAAATTCTTTGTGAAAAGTGGGTTTCATATTATAGTTCGAAGATCTCTTGGAGCAACATGCACACATTAACAATTTTACAAAGGAACTATGGTTATAACATTTCTTTATATATATAACACTTAATATATTTAAATGCTAACGAGTATTGTAGAAATATAGAAACTATAATAAGGTATTTATCCATATTTTACAACCTTTGGAAATAGTCCATGCTTATACTAGGGTTATATTTCTATCAACCATGGATTTGGGCAAGAACTTATGAAAGAAAAACATTAACCTTGTTAGAATAATAAACACCATGATATATAGAACATTGGACTTTGTAAAAATACCTCGTAAAGAAAATCAAGGCAATTTTTTGTTAAAACATCTCTGTGTAAGCTTGCAACAATAAATAGTTCCATAGCTTACTTTCTTAATATAAGTATTTCTAAACTTAGATTTGATATAGGGAATAATGATGATTACACCGTATTTCCTTAAGAGATGAAGTCATGTGCAGACTAGGTTGAATAGATTTTATAGGGAAAAATCTTCCATTCCTCTCACAAAGTAGTGACACTAATATGTACCAATTTAATATTCATAATATCATTTTTTTTATTTGACGAATATCTAAGTAGTTAAAAGACTATTTCCACACAATATTTAGGTCTTATGACTGAATATTATATGACTATACATATATTTAGTTTTCCTAGTTTACATAGCGTTGATTATTGTTGAAAATAATATGCTTGGAATTACCTTAGTAGCAAGTAATAAGGTATTAAAGGCCCTGTTTTACGATTTACATTTCACTAGGATTACATACACGACATAACTGTTAATATCAAGATAAAAGTTAGATAATCAATTGTTATAATTGAAGTAAGATGGAAGAACAACTGGTTTATGTTAGTTTTCCTAAGCACCTATATTTACTAGAAAACTAATTAAAACATAAATGCACAGGTCAACGATACCTCATCCATTTTGATAAAAGATGTAAGGTAAATAAAATTACTAGAATTATATTTTATGCTAGTTGAGATAATAATCTTGATCCAGAAACTGGTTACAAACAGTCTTACTTGTATAAGACCTGTAAAAGAAGCACCACTTCACTGCATTAGCTAAAAATCTAAGTAAGCCTCGGATCTCAACTGAAGTTCCTTCACAATTTCACAAAAAAGTAAAACAAACTTAACACTTTAGAAATCAAACAGATGTTTCAATTCCCGTTGTTCCAAATCATAACCTGCTAAATCAAATACTTAACAATGATTTATAAAAACAACAATAAGTATGCAGAATTAGAGATTAACAAAAGAATAAGTTCTAGTTTAAACATTTTTAGGTTAACCGTTAACAGTTAGATGTTCCTCAGTAGTTACAACTGGAAACATTTTATGTTATATGAAAATTTTTATTTTTTTTACGAATTTTTGGAGTATTACATGTGGTATCAGAGCACAAGTTCAGACACTAGGCCTGAATGAGGCTCAACCTGCATAGATAAATAGTAGATTTAATGCATGCATACTGATTATTTTTTTTTCTTTTGAAATGTTATTTACATAAAAATTTTCTGAGCTAAACTGTAGGTATGGAAAGACTTGAGGAATATGTAGATAAAGAATGCCCATTTAATGAACGAAGTACTACTAGAAGAGAATTAGTTCAGGAAGAAATAACTAATAACTCTTCAGAATTATTACAAACTGTTAAGGAATTAAGAACTGAGATGGAAATAGTCAAAAAGAAAAATGAAAGAATTCTGAGAGCTCAAGAGGAGTTGAACCAGATACTAATGGAAAAATTCCAGAATGAAGAAAAAGATAAACAAAAAGGATCTTAAGATATGTCCCTTCAACACAAAAGTAAAAATTCTAAACCATCTAAAATTGAAAGTAGTTCGTCCTCTGAGATTTATGGCGATCCACATAGGAAGAATTATCAGTACACCAGTGATAGTAGAAAAGATAATTATCATTCAAGAAAAAGAAAACTTAAGCCTTATGAAGAAATTTCAGGAGAATTTAAGAAAATTAAACCACCAACCTTCAATGGTGAAATTAATAAAGGAGAAGAGGCTGAATCATGGCTGTCTAGGATGCAGAAGTATTTTCAAATCTACAATTAGTCTAACCAGCTAAAAGCAAGAATGGCCATTTACAACCTAACTGGGAAGGCAGATATTTGGTGGCAGGACCTAAAACGAGTAAAAGGTATTAGGGAAAATAACATTAATTGGAGTACCTTTAAGAAATATTTTAAAAAGAAGTTATAGTCAGAATAATACTATGAAGAGCGAGCTAAGGAATTTTATGAACTAAAGCTGGGAACAATGAACATGAAAGAATTAAACAGTAAATTCTTAAGTTTGCTACGATACATGCCTTACATTGTGGATGAGAAGCCTAAGGTACAACAGTTTCTAAGTTGTTTACCTTTTCATATAAAAGACATAATTGAATATGATAATCCAAAAACTTTAGAGGAGGCTATGTGAAAGGCGAAGTTTTGCTATGAGTAGAATCACAAAAAGGAAAGTATGTCAAATTGGAAGGCTAAACGATCTAATAATTTTGAATAGAAGAAGAAAGGTTTTGGTACCTAACCGGAGTTTTAGGAATAATAACACACAAAGTTTTCCTAATAAAAATTTCCAAGAGAATAAAGTTAATTCACAGTTAAACCCAAATGGTCCTAGAAATAAAGAACATGTTAATAAGCACAGTAATTAGACCAAGAATAATGAATGAAAAGAACCAATAAAATGTTGGGAATGTAATGGTCCTCATTATGCATCAGTTTTCCCCAACCGGAAGAAGACTGTTAGCAACATACATATGATGCAAGAGGAGATTACTATTGGTGATCTAGCAAGGACAATACCTAGGATCAATGCAGCACTGGAAAATAGGTAGGCGGATTATCAAACTTCCATGGTGGAAGTGGAAGGTAAGAGGAATCAAACACCTATATCTATCTTAATTGACCTAGGAGCTAGATTAAGTTATATTTGTCATGATATAGTAGAAAAATGCAAGTTACCAGTAGAAAATTTTGCAAAGTCATGGTTAGTTCAGCTAGCTACTAGCGCAAAAACAAAAGTGATTAGTTTTGTAAAAGATTGTACTGTAAACATGGATCAGTTTGAAACCTCTGTGAGGCTTAATATACTACCTTTAGGTTCTTATGATATGTTAATTGGTATGGACTGGTTAGAACAACATAGAGTAGTTCTGAACTGTTTCGATAAAATGTTTACTTGTGTAAATAATAAAGGAGAAATAATAAACGTAAGAGGAATCCCTAGGAAAACAACTATCAGACAAATCTCTGCTTTGCAATTAAAGAGAGCTGTTCGGAAGGGTTGTAAATCCTTTGCTATAACTGTAATTAATGAAGAACATACTAATAACAAAGATAAGCTAAGAATGGAAGATATTCCAATCCTTAGGGGGTATTTGGATGTATCTGTGGAAGAAATTCCGGGACTGCCTCCGAAGAAGGAGTTAGACTTCACTATTGAGTTGGTACCTGGCGCAATTCCCAACTCAAAAGACCCTTATTGGAATGAATATATTGGAATTAATGAATTAAAATCACAGTTAAAATAACTTATTGATAAGAATTATATTAGACCAAGTGTGTCTCCTTGGGAAGCACCTGTTATTTTCGTTAAAAAGAAGGACAATACTCTACATTTATGTATAGATTACTGTCAACTTAATAAAATGACCATTAAAAAAAGATATCCGTTGCCCTGTGTTGGAGGAGCTAGTTGGTAAGCTGACTAGAATGATAAGCCGACTAAGTCGATCAGCCGACTTATTAGAGATTAGGTTGGCCACATAGGGTCGTGTCGGTTAACCAAACCGACAGGTAGTTATTTGTAATTGTTTTTTCAATCATATATATTAGGATGTTGAGCCAGATAAGAACTTGGTTCATTTCTCTGTATTGTATGGACCCTTTCACTATAATATAATCTGTTATTCTACCTATGTTCTTGTCTCTTGTCTCTGTTGTATTTGTATGCTTTTAATGTGTATTATTGGTAACCCTATGTGATCTGTGAGATTACAACATTGGTTCCATTGCCGGGACTACATATCTGAGATGAATATAAGTAGATGATATCAGAATAAGGATTGGTGGGAGCGTAAGGTAGCAAATTATTTGCAGAATTACACACAAAGAAACAGATTAACGACTACTCAAGCAAAAGAAAGGTTCTTTACTGAAACCCATGAGAAGTTTGTAGAATTGGTACCCCAGCTCTTGAAAAAACTTCTGGATGAAAAAGCTGGAAGCGACTAAATACCAATAGCTGCTAGAAAAACTGATTCGAGGGGGAAGGACAAACCTATTGGAGTGATTTGAAAATATCACCAATGAATTCTATGAGGAACAAGCTATAGAAGAAAGAAATTTGGTGGAAACCATTCAGAATAAATTTTATACAGACCTTACCGAGCAATTCCTGTGTTCCTTACCGACCTTGTTGTTCAAGTTTCTGATAGAAAAAGGAGTGGCTCATATTGTTGAACCTCGTCCATTACCACACAAACTGCCACAAAATACTAACTCAGCGGAGAAACAAAATAAGTGGAAGAAATTCATTGCCAAAAGGGAGTGGGAATATTTCCTAAGCAAGTAAACAGAATTACCTGAGCTTTCTAAAGCGTCGGGTAGGCTATGGGGGGGTAGCTAGTCATATGTCGGGGTAAAGTGGAGAAGATTCTAGTCAAGTAAAAAGAGAGACCATCACCAACGATGAAAAGTCATCCTAAAAAGGAAATTGAATGGACAGTGTCACATAAAGGTACGACGGATTTACAAAAAATAGAGAGAGAGAATAGGATACAAAGAAGGGAAGAAAGAAGAGAAAGAGCTATAGCACTGCAAAGAGGAATGAATACTAGGGTGGCAGACCAAGAGAGAAATCCGCCAAAGTCAGGTCATGACCAACAAGAAGAAGGCGTGGAAGAAGAAGTGTCACCTATGGAAGAAGATCTGTGGATAGAGCAGTGAGAAGCTCTCCAAATAGAAGTTCCCCAGGAGGTAAGACCTCTATCTCCAATGAATCCGAGTACTAGGATATAAGCCATTGTTGAAGAGGACCTCAGACTAAGAGCTGGTGAGTTTGGTATATGGATCCGACTAGAGGACGAGATAAATGATGATAATCATCTACTTATCCGTCGACCAGAAGAAGGAAATTGGGTCATGCTTCAAGCGTACCCATCCAACCGAAGTATCCACTTACTTTACCCGACACATGAAGGAGCACCCCACCTGCCAAATATAGCTTTGGAGAATATAGAAAAATCAGACTTACAGAGAAACAATTGCAGTTGGACATTGACAGTAGAAGTCGACCCTGACCGACTGCTTGTCGAAGAAGAAATGACAAATAAACAACTGACGGAAATGAGAGTTCTGTCGACAACAACTCTACACAAATAGATAAACAAAACATCCCACTACCCCCACCACCACCCACACCATTGCCACCTCTTGAAGAAGACAATGACAACGAATCTGACATGGGTCACAGGTTAGCACATATTCCTCTATATGAGGGTGACGAGGACCCTAGACGACATTGGTTCGTCTTACAAGTCGACATGGGAGGCAAACCAAGTCATAGATGAAGATAGAAAGATGGCGCAGTTCACTGGTGCCTTAAGGAAAGGAGCATTAACATGGTATATGACCTTTTCTGAAAGAACCTTTCGAGCAACTAAAGCAGAAGTCAAAGTGCAATTTTTGTCATTCTTTAAAACTCTAGATGCAAAACATCTGGCAGCTAAGAAATTGAAGACAACATCACAAAAGTCAGGAGAAACTATCCGCGACTATGACAAACGCTAGAAAGACCTCCTCAACCAATTGGATTATGTAATTGATGAGCAACTATTAATCCAGTGGTTTCTTGCAGGTTTGTCACAGAAAATTCGTCAGCACATAAGTCTGGAGACGTTCAAAACTTATGAATATGCGCTTACTAAAGCCTTACAAGTAGAGATGGATGAAGAATTTCCAACATTCCCCATAGATAATAGACTAGAAGAACAACTCAAGATCATGCATAAATATTTAAAGGAGATAAACCTTAAGAGTCAGGATATCTAGTGCACGAAATGCTCAACGGCCGGACATTCAAAAGAAAACTATCAACAGGATATCAGCTAACAAGACGTTCGATTTGTGCAAACAAAGTGTTTTTGTGACATTTGCCAAGAACATGGAGAACACACGATGAAATATTTCCCGTTTAGCATGAAAAATGGTAAAGCATCTTGGTGTGCTATCTATGAGACGAAGAATCACGCCACAACCGACTGCCATCTAAACCTAAAAAATTGACAAAACTATCACTCAGTTTACCAGACTAACACAGTTGCGCAAAACAATGAGCAACGAAACAATGCACTGAACAATCAGAATAATCAAAGGTATGAAGGTTGTCGATACGGGCGCTGGTTCGACAACCGACGTGGAGGATATGGAGGTCAAGGTCGATTCTCTGGAAATTGCGACAACCAACCATGTCGACCCATCCAATGTTTATTATGTTACAAAGAAGGACACCGATATGCAGACTGTCCATACAAGGACATAACTGACTTAAAATTCTATACTAGTTGTGGAGTAGGGGATCACTCATTAGAGGATTTCCCTACTATGCTTGATAAAATAAATAAGAAGAAAAATGTTAATGTCTTGTCGTGTGTGCAAAAACATGATATAATCAATACAAAGAATCTGCATATAGTAACCCGACAAGGGACAAAAATTGGGAATGATAACCTATGAATAAGCAAAATAAAAGAAAATAGTGATTATCCTGATCCAGTTAAACAAAAACAACTATATAAAGATGCAACAAATGTATTTAGAGAATTTGCTCAACAGGAAGAAGATGACGATAATTGACAAGACACAGTAAAAGAGTTAATACACTTAGTAAAAAAAGATAAATTAGTATCTCAATTCATCGACTTATTGTATAAAATAAAAAACAACAATAACACCGAAAAACAAACAAAGAATATCTGCAGCTTAAACCAAAAAGATAAAAGTGATGCCAACCCACTGGTCGACCTAGAAATTGAAGGATACCATGTCCGACAAGTTGTACTCAATTTCGGGTCACAGGTAAATATTATGACTTGAGACACTTGGGAACAATTGGGTAGACCTCGACTATACGAGTCCGGAATATACCTAAAATTAGCCGACCAAGGCCTAATTGAACCTATCAGAGTGTGGAGAAATGTCAACACGATAATAAAAGGAATATCGACCAAAGTCGACTTCGAAATTATTGACCCTAAGGAAGGATCCAACTCCTTCCTAGCGTTAGTAGGTCGACCTTGGGGAAGAAAAATGAAAGCATCAATATCCTTAGACAAAGAAAGAATAAAACTAAAAGGAAACGGACAAAAGGTCATTGTACCTATTCATCCATCCCAAGAAGAACCTATTGATGAAGAAGTTGACATCCGACAATTATATAAGATACAGAATAATGAAGATTACATAGAACCTAATGTATATGGAGAACTTTACTTAGGCAACCAAGATTCAGTAGGATACAATTCAGACGCTGAACTATATGATTGGGAAGTCGAGAATTACGAAACACAAGCAAGAGGCTGCTGGACTGTTAAAAAAGTGTAGAAAAAAACCAGTCCAACAGTGCTTCTTGGTGTCCATCATACCAAAAATATTTGAAAAGAAAACTAGGGAATATCCTACCTTAAAACCAATAAATATAAATAGTACAAAAATACCAAGGTACAAAGAAAGATAATCACCAGTCATGCATATAGAACAAGTATCCAGAAACATTGGTGAACATGGCCGACTACAAAGCTTAGTGGAAAATTTTACAGGACAAGCTGCTAGATGGTGGGATACCCATCAATCAAGATTGCAGACATGGACAACAGGTTCAACTTTCTTCATAGAAATATTTGGAGGGAAAAAACCAATCAAGCCCAAATACCTATGTTCATCCAAGGATAGGATTCAGACGACCACATAAGGACATGTGAAAAAGAATGGAAAAGACTTGGGTATAAAGATGAACGTACATGGCCACACCTATTTCCATCAATGCTCTCTGACTTACCAAACAAATGGTACAAAATGGAAGAAGCTTGAGGTGAAACATTCCTATGGAATGAACTCAAAGAGAATTTTATCAAAGATTTCAACTTTATACCACAAGATGAGAATTTGGTTGAAACAACAAAACAAATCAAAGCATTTATACAACCAACAGAAAAAAAAACCCTAAAATACAGCCAACCGACAATAAACTGTAATAATATACAAACCGAGACAATATTACAATCAACAAGATTACAGATGGAAAATGAAAATTCGAAAGGAAAAAGCTTTAGATGGAAATCAAACCATGCCGAAATAACAAAACAAATTTGCACAGTGCTCCAAGTCGAGACAACCGACAAAGAAGATATCGATCGAATGACTGCAACAGACTTTCCTGCCACATTTTCATAGTTTAAGGAAGGGATCCAACCAATCAATGAAGCCAAAGCACTAGAATGGCTAGATGCTAAAGTCAAAACTAAAGAATTCAACATCTCAAGTGATGACCGACCAAAATGGATAACATTGGAGACTACTGGAATGAAGAACAAACGACAGAAATAATGAACTTATTAAAAGAGTTTCAGGATGTATTTTCCAGAGATTACAAAGATATCAAAGGTTTAGTCCATGAAATGGGAGAAATGAAGATCGACATTAAACCTGATATACGACCTGTAAAGAAAAGACCATATAAGCTAGCTCATAAATACAAAGAGGTAGTCAAGAAAGAGATCGATAACATGCTTGCTGTAGGTATTATCTACCCTATTTACCAATCAGAATGGGCGATTCCAATGCTTGTTCAACCAAAGAAACATGATCCAAGCAAGCTAAGGATTTGTGTCGACTTCAGAGAGCTAAATAAAGTTACATTAACAGACCCATTTCCAACTCCTTATGCAGATGAAATCTTTAATGAGGTTGTAGGACATGAATGCTACTCGTTTATAGATGGATTCTCAGGTTATAACCAAGTACCAATAGCTAAAGAAGATTAGAAAAAGACAACATTCGTATGTGAATTTGGCTCATTTGCTTACAGGGTTATGCCTTTTGGACTAAAAAACGCACCTGCAGTATTTTCAGAGTTGTGGTCAAAACATTTCAAGAATATATTTACAAAACAATGGCAGTATATTTTGATGATTGGAAAATATACTCTATGTTAAAATATCACTGCAAATGGCTAAGGCTTATGTTGGAACGATGCCGAAAAATCCATCCATCTTTGAACATCAAGAAGTGCATATTTCTAACCCCCATAGGGATATTGTTAGGACACATTGTATGCAAAGAAGGAATTAAGGTCGACTTCGCAAAAATAAAAATTATCCTCGACCTAAAACCACCAGTGAACCCAAAACAAGTCAGGGTAGTACTTGGTCATACAAGATATTACAGAAAATTCATAAGATACTATTCAGACATGACCTACCCACTGGAAGAACTATCAAGAGAAGATAAGGAGTTCGAATGGACAGAGGAATGCAACATATCATTTGAAAATATAAAAAGAAAGCTAGTGGAAGCACCCATCGTAAGATTTCCAAACTGGTCGACTAAATTCCATGTACACATCGATGCATCAGGCCTAGCAATAGGAGCAATCCTAACTCAACCAGGAGACAATGGAATGGACTACCCTATAGTTTACAGTAGCAAAAAGAAACTATTTGACAACAGAAAGAGAAGCATTAGGAATGGTCTTCACACTACAAAAATATCGACACTACCTACTAGCTAATCCATTTATCTTTTATACCGACCACCAAGCACTAAAATATCTCGTAAATAAGCCTTTACACCATGGGAGAATCTGTCGATGGCTACTTCTATTCCAAGAATTTGAATTCGAAGTCGTTGTCAGACCAGGAAAATTAAATGTTGGTCCCGGCCACTTATCCCAAATTGACACATGAGAGGAACCGACAGGAGTCAAAGACGACTTATTGGATGCACATTTATTTCGAATAAAAGCAATCCAGGCAGAGTTAGAGGAAATAGATCAGTTTTTATAGGAGGGACAAGCACCAGAAGGCATGAGTACGAAGAAGAAACAAATCTTAGCCATGAAAGCTGCACCATATAGTCTCATAAATGGATTCTTATATAAAACGGGTTTGGACGACATCCTCAGAAGGTGTGTAATAGAACATGAAAGAAATAATATTATGTATGAAGCACATTATGGACCTACGAGAGGACATTTTCAAGTAGACACAACTGCCAAGAAAATCCAACAATCAGGGTTATGGTGGCCGAAACTTCATAGAGACTGTAAAAAGTTTGTAAGCCAATGTGACAGATGTCAACGGCTGGGTCGACCTCTACCTAGTACAGAAATGCCCTTGATATCAGTAAACCCAAGCTTGACATTTGAAATTTGGGCCATCGAATTCATAGGACCATTCCCCATACTAGCAAAAAGAACAGGTGTAAGGTACATAATAACTGCAGTCGAGTACGTAACCAAATGGGCAGAGGCAGAACCAGTCGACACATGTTCTAGTGAGATAGCTGCCAAATTTATCTATGAAAATATCATTACCTGATTTGGATGTCCACTAACCCTAATTAGTGACCAGGGAACACACTTTATTAATAAAACTATTAAAACACTAACAGATCAGTTCCAAATCAACCACCGTGAGAGTACAGCTTACCACCCTCAGTCGAATGGAGCAATTAATGCATTTAACAAAACATTAACAAAAGGTTTAACAAAAATATGTAACACCGACAAAGACGACTGGGATGAAAATATATCTGCAGTACTATGGGCATACAGAACATCATACAAGTGTTCAACTGACCAAACACCGTTTCAACTAGTTTATGGACAAGAAGCAGTAGTCCCACTACACTTTTGACAACAAACACCTATTATCGCAGAGATCCTACATGTCAATGTCGAACAAGGAAGAAAGGACTGACTGCTGCAATTAAGTAAGCTAGAAGAACACCGACTGATTGTGTTACAACATTAAGAAATCCAGAAACAACAACAAAAAGCATGGCACGATCGCAACATAAAAAAAAACCTATCGGTAGGGAACCTAACTTTACTATACAATAGTCGAGTAAAAGGGAATCCCAAAACCTACATACAGAGTGGATGGGACCCTATGTTGTTGAAGAGATTCATGCCAATGGATCAGTCTGACTATGGATGTTACAAGGCATAGTATTTCAGAAACTTGTTAATGGTGCCCGACTAAAGCGGTATAGAAACTAAAACAAATTTATATATATATATATATATATATATATTGACCATAACGATTAAACAAAAGCTATAAAAATCTGAAAAAAAATCCAAAAAGAAAAATAGAACCGATATCCATAAAAAGTATGACAAGGAATCAACACTTCGACAACCGACATCATGCCCATCGATATAACACCATCGACCGCTCACATGATCGACATTGACCAACGACATAGAAAGTCACATCACGCCTTCATGACTACGAGCGCAAAAATCAAATAACCATTAACGCAAACTCAAGTGCTCGCGCTGAACCATCACGTCCGCCATTAATACACCCCTCGACAGAAACGTTAAATGCATCAACTATAAATACTGGACCGCAAAAGGATCATTTATAGTATTTCAAACACAAAGAGAAACTTAGCAACCAAAGGACTGAAAGCCGAGAATACCAAAGTAAATTCAACCGACATACCAACAAAATGGCGCCTAAACAAACTAAAGTTGCAACCAAGTGTAAAGAACTACAAACTGCGGAGACACCATGAATAAGGAGATTGAGAAACATCAAGAACAATAAGGTTTTGGAGAGTTCATGGGAAAAGCTATGGGCTGAGATAAAAGAATGGGCCTATGTTGACAAGAAGCCTACCGTAGCTGCAGAGAAAATAAATCAAAGTACTATTGTGAACTACATAAATGCACCGTTCATGGCCAGTTTTGGAGGCGCAAAGGAAACATTAGTGAAATTCATCATAAGCCGATACCACAATGATAGATTTTACTTCAACAGACTAGTCGAGATCTCTGTTGAATTAATCTATAAATTGACTGGTTTATCAAACCAAGGTGACCCAATACCAGTCGGCATAAAAGAAGGGCTGGTAGAAGAACTAACTAGATCATCATCGGGAAAGAACTCCAAAGGGATAATGATTAGCCGAATACAAGCCCAAACACCACAAATCGTGGCCAAAATCATAGCCACTGGGATTACATCGACAGGTTGAGGAAGCGACCTAAAACTGGATATGTTGGAGGCAGTGGATACCATTACTGACACAGGGAAAATATACAGATGGGATGAGCACATCGCTGACATGCTCAAAGGCATTTGTGAAAAATGCCAAAAGTCGGGAGGGATCATAAGGTTCCCATCCCTTATGATATGGATAGTCATGTATTACTTGTGTTCTATCGGGGACAAGCAGTTTCAAGAACCCACGAAATTCCATATGTGGAGATTCAAACTATTTGCCCGAACTGGAACAATGAAGGAACTAGCAAAAGGCAAAGTGTTGTTGGAAAACTGGTTCCAACAGCTGAAAATCCAAACGACCAGATAGAGGGTGCCCCAGAACATCCAATGAAGTCTTCCCAAAACTGCCCACATACAGTTAGAACTCGACCATACCACGGTGCCAAGGCCAAAGCAAAAACTCTGGAATACTACCCAATAGTCAAAGAGATCTTTTGGGATTTAGCTCGACAGTATGGTACAAAACTGTCGATACCAGCAAAGGCCAAAGAGACAGACCTATCAATAGAGGAGCCACTAACAGACCAAGAAAAAGAGGAAGATTATGAGCTCGGATTATACATCAGCACATTTTTGTCAGAGGATACCCAGCAAGAGACACCGGTCGACTGCAAATTACAATCAAACCACTGACATCCCAAAGGGAAGAGACACAGACAGAACAACAAGTAACCAATCTAGCTGAAGAAAGCATCGTCTCACTACAACAAAAACTGGATTTAGCGTATCTTTTTGCATCCTTTTTTGCGTCTAGACCATATTTCAGTGTAATTTTCTTCACTTTTTGGACAAAATGGTGCAATTTCATGGGTTGGTGCTATTTTAGGTGTTTTTTGCATCCTTTCTCTAAATCTAGCACAAATTGTGGCATAATTTGCACCAGGTTTTGCATCAAGTTTTGCGACAGGTTTTGAGCCTAGTTTTGCACCTAATTTTGCGCCTAGTTTGTACATATACTCTTGTTGTGCCCCTTTTTATGCCCATTTTTGCCTCAACTTTTACGCCCTTTTTTTCATCCACTTTTGCATCCACTTCTGCTTCTTTTTTTGCATCCCCTTGTGCGCCAAGTTTTGCATCAAAGTTTACAACCTGTTTTGAGTCTAGTTTTGCATCTCATTTTGTTTTAGCCATTTTTGCATCCATTTTTTCATCCACTTTTGCACCCACATTTTCATCCCTTTTTGCATCCATGTTTATGTCTTTTTTTGCATCTACTATTGCATCCACTTTTGTCGCGTCCCAATTCACACCCATTTTTGCGCTTACTTTTACACCCACTTTTGCTTCAAATTTTGCATCCATGTTTGCATCTTTTTTTGCATCCAATTTTACATCAGTTATTGCATCCCTTTATACATCCATTTTTGCATCCACTTTTGCATCGGGTTTTGCGTTAGGTGTTACGACTACTTTTGCATTTAGTTTTGCATCTACTTTTGTTGCATCCACTTTCGCATCCAATTTTGTATCCAATTTTACATCCATGGTTGTATCCACTTTTGCGCCACTTTTTTCATCATGTTTTGCTTCCATGATTGCATCATTTTTTGCATCCACTTTTGCATCCATTTTTGTTGCACCCCATTATGCGCCCACTTTTGCACCTACTTTTGTTGCATCCATGTTTGCATTCTTTTTTGCATCCAGCTTTACACCCAGATGTTGAAGATGAAAATGAGGATAATGATTATGATATTGCGGATGGTTATGATGATGATGATAATGTTGTTGATAATGAGGAGAACGATGACAATGATGATGATGATGATGATGAGGATAATGGCAATGATGAAATCACCGATGATTATGATGGCAATGAAATGAATGACGATGATGGTGATGATGACAATGACAATGATGATGAATACAATGAGAATGATGATGTTGATCATCTTAAAAAATAAGTTGTTATTTGTCATGCATAAATCGTGTGTGTTCTCCATGTCCCTTTTCCACTAATCACATATTTTGGGTAGATATTATTTCTTATTCCAAAGGTAATGATGAATAACTGATGAAAATGCCAATAATCATGATGATGATGATCTCAAGGACAATGGCGATGATGATGATATGGATGATGATTATGGCGATGATGATGACTATTGTGATAATCATGATGACAATGACAAAGATGATGACGATGATCATGATCATCATCTTTCCATCATCGTCATCATCAAAAACATCATCACTATCATTGTCATCTAGTTCATCATCGTCATCATTTAAAGCATATGGGGTATGTTTACCAATTAAAGCATGCATAACAAGTGAGATTATTCTAAAACACCCCACCAAAGTACAAAATTCAAGCCACAAGGGAAACATAATATTGAAATTGTTCCCATTTTCTTTCTCCCAACAAAACATGCTTCATTTTAGGGAATTATGTTAAAATACATACATTCATAGTCCATCCATACTATACTTGCAAGAAATATAAATATAATACTTAATAGAATTTATAAAAGGTAAATATTTTATAAACATCCTTATGATATATAAACTTCTTTCATCTTAATAATGGTAAAATATGTAAATATAATAATAATATATAATTAATATAAATATGTTACTATAGTTCATATGTTAAAAGATTTAATATAAATAAATATATATAATTCATATGTTATGTGATTTAAAATAATTAAATATATACACATATTATTTACTTATACATTATACAATTTAAAATATAGATTAAAACCTACGAAGTTTCATAGGGAGGAGAAGCAAAACATAATTCCATAAATTTAGGCATTTGTGAGAAAAACTAGTTTTTTGCTAATACACAGTTAGGGTTCGTTACGAAGAACATTTTGTATATATTCTTCATGCTTGGAAATGTATGGGGGGTTCAGAGTTTGAGAAAATGAAACAATATTTGTAGTGAAATGTTTGTCTGAGCTTAATAAAACTATCAATGTAGAAGTACAAAGTTTTTCAAAGAAGAGATTCATGTGCGAATATTTCTCGGTCTGTGTTTTCCTTTGTAAATGTTTTCTTTCTAAGTCTTCCTTTTATATATGTTGTCTACAGTTTTTGAATGAAAATATATGATTCACAATTCATCCTCTGATAGGAAGCTTTGATTTCATCCATATTCAGATGTTTTCACCCATTCCTCTAAAGTTAACACAAAATTCATTCTAGCTAATGTTTTGTGTTAGTGGACTGTAATTCTCATATCTTCCACCATTCCTAAATGATTCCACTACTAGTCATTGATAATTATTATCAATACTCAGCCTTTGACTCCATTCCCATTGATAATGCTTGTACATTCATCACAAAGAGCATGCCAGGTTATCAAATGCATATGCCAATTCACCACAACCAGACCGAATGCAAACTATGTGGAAGGAGGAGCCCACAAGGGATGTTAAACCAAGTACCAAATGCAACCGAGCAGCTGGAAACAAAGTAGTCAAGTGCTACATCATCACCCAGGTGGTGTAAGGAAGCCATGTTTTTCAGCAGCTTTTCCAGGGTTAGCTGGGATCCTTGCAACTTATCCTTGTAGGTAGCTTGTTCCCTAACTTCTTTCTTGGATTTCCTTCCTTTGGTTTTAGTCAGTCTTGGGGTAGTCAGTTCTACTTCCCCTTCCTCCTCCTCTTCTTCTTCTGATTTAGATTCTTCCTCTGATTTCCTCATGTTTTCTCCTTCTTTTATCACTTATGTGTCTTCGTCTTGATCCTTCATTTGTTGGAATAATAGGTCTGCTTCGGGTTCCTTACTATCTCCATTACTGGATTTCTCTTCAACTTCAATGGAGTCATCCCTTGCTTCATTAGTTTCTTTAGTCTTGGAAGTTTTTGGGGATCCTTTAAGAAGGATGACCCTTGCTTCTTTGTTCCCCTCACCCTTCTTTGGAGCCATTCCAGATTGATTTTTAGGTTTAGATCTATTCACCTTTTGCCATCGTTCTGCCTTGTCTTGTTGGATCTCAGGATTTTTAGGGCAATTACAGATGAAGTGTCCTTATTCATGGCAACCTCTGCACTTGAAAAGGAGCTGTTCATAGTCGAGCTTTTGGAAATGGGACCAATTCCCCACTGTTAATTTTATAGCTTCTGGCAGGCCAGCTTCGAGATCGACCTCAACACATATGCGTGCACAAGCATATTGGTCCTTTGGACTAGCCATGTCAATGTATTTCCCCGGTACGGTCCATATAGCTTGGAGAGATTTAGGGTTCTAGTAGTGCATGGGGAGATTGGGGAGCCTGACCCAGACTAGCACTGCTTTAGGGATGTTAGCCTCAGGATCAAAGTCTGGAGTCCACCCGTTAATATAAAGACCCTGCGGCCCCATGAAATAGGGCCCATTCCTGAAAATTAAATCTTTGTCTTCCTTGGATTCGAAGTCGAACAGAAAATAACCCCTTCCGACAGAGTATGATGCAACATTTTTGGAGATTAGGGGCCTCTAGTTTCTTTAGACCCAACTGTCAGTAGCTTTTGGCGAGGGCCAGAGCCCCATGAATTACCTGATCAGGGCTTGATTTTCCAGGAAGAGAGCAACCCGAATAGTTTCTTTCGGTGGAATGGAAACTTCTGACACATCTTCAATTATTTTGAAAAACTTCAGAGGGTCTCCTTTGATGGATCTTGTGATGTGAGATGAAATTAACCGGTCGAAGGCATCCAAGCATAGATCCGAGGACGGATCATCGCCCACCCTAGTCACCATCGGACTGCCCCACCAGAGAAACCTCTCAGCACATGAGCGAGCGTGAGGACAGCCTTGGGTTCAGCAAAACCAATGAGAAGATCCAAAAACCTAGCCAGTGGCTTGGAAAGTGTAGCACAAAAAGGTCTTGACACAAATCACCGACAATGAGATTAGCTCAGCTTCTTCGTGATCTAGGGAGTGCGTCCTCCAACCTACATGCAAAAACCTCCAGGTCGCCGGCGTGAGCTCCTCCAAGAAAATCGATCCTTGCAACCTCTTGTAATCAGAGTTACTAATAATAAATAACTTAATATTACTCAACTTAAATACTGTTTTAATTTTTAAATTCTAATTATCTCATTTAGCTTTATATTTCACCAATTATTGTTCAACGTATTTTTGCACCACAACCATTAGGTCCCCGCATCTTACAGTGAAATTCTGATGGCGAAACGGATTCGAAGTTTTTAATCACGAAAGGATGTCATTAGAAATTTAGCATTCAATGCATCCCTTCATGGGATGACTGTGTGGCTAAAATGAATTTAATTGGCGATGGAGGAGTCAAAATGGTCATTTGGTCAGGTTTTTAGTGTTTCGGGAGACTCGGTATTTTTGGTCTGGTGTTTTCTTTTGAACATTTTTGAAAATTTTAAGGGTGAGGGTTTTAGTACACAATTTTGATCGAGTATTACTTCAGCATAGCCAACATTTCATTTCTGGGGCGCTTGATATTGTATAAATTGGGTATGGGTATTAAAGAATTTAAAAAAAATTGGAAAAAGGGCTTTCGAAAACAGGGCCCTCTTTAACAAAGTCTTCTGGCACAGATTTGTATCAGTTTGCTTCGTTATAGGGGGAGGATATTGAAGGGAAATTTGAGGTATATTTTAGCGTCCAAGGGAAGATGACAACGAAAGAGGAAGACCCATCATTAGGGTTTTTGACAAAGAACGAAACTAAGGTTAAGCTGGCTCGACCCACTAGGGTGAAAAACAAAACACCTGCACCCATTCAAATAACCGCAGAATTTTTTTTGAGGGAGGCCTGTGAATGGACGGAGGCTGAAATCAGGCCTCCAAAGCAGAAGATTACTAACGAGAGAAAGCTCACGGAATACCGGCTCTGAAAGCGTAAGGAATTCGAATACCTGATCAGGAGAGTGAGATGGAACACGAGCATGTGGGGGAAATACACTCAGTGGGAGGAGAGTCAGAAGGATTTCTCCTAGGAGGGATTGGTATGGGAAAGGGCGCTGGAGGTCGATTATCAAAATGCTACTCTCTGGCTTCGCTACGCCAAGGTGGAGATGAAAAATAGGTTCGTAAAACATCCAAGGAACGTCTGGTATCGAGTTGTATCTCTGCTACCCCGCATTGATCACCTCTAGTATAAGTACATTCACATGGAGGAGATACTCGATAACGTGGCTGGTGCCTACCATGTTTTTGAGCGGTGGATAAATTGGGAGCCTGATCACCATGGCTGGGCTGCTTACATCAAGTTTGAGCTTAGGTATATTCAACTGGACAGAGCTAGGGCCATCTATGAGAGGTATGTGCAATGCCACCCGACTGTCAAGTCTTGGATTCGTTATGCCAAGTTTGAGATGAAGAATGGGGAGGTTTCCAAGGCTCAACGATGTTATGAGAGGGCGGTCGAGTAGCTCGGGGAGGATGGGAAGACCGAGGAGCTCTTTGTTTCCTTTGTCGAGTTCGAGGAGCGCTGTAAATAGATGGAAAGAGTAAGATGTATCTATAAATATGATCTGGACCATATACCCAAAGGCCAAGCAGAAGATCTTTATAGAAAATTTGTTATGTTCGAGAAACAGTATGGTGACAGGGAAGGTATTGAAGATGTTATTGTGGGAAAGAGGAGGTTAAGAAGAACCCACTTAATTATGATGCCTGGTTTGATTATGTACGCCTTGAAGAAAGTGTCTACAACAAGGAGAGGATCAGAGAGATTTATGAGAGAGCTATAGCAAATGTACCACCCGCAGAGGAGAAGTGCTACTGGCAACGATATATCTATTTGTGGTAAGATGCTTATCTCCGACTAGTTGTTGTATTTTTATTTTAATTAATTAATTAATCTTTAAAACATATTTAAATCCATCTGGTTTGAATTTTCTCTATCTCTCTCTGTCTGTGTCCCCTTCCTACACGCCTCTAAGAGCCACACTCCATAGAATGGGTTTTCGTTGGCCTGGGTACCAGGTTTGAGGGTTAGCAATTCCATCACAATTACCATGGATTTCCATCCGCCCTCATTCTTTATAAACACATGCCATTTCGGTGTGCATCCAATGGTGACAGTTTAATGCTCACTCAACCAGACCAGCAAAACAACTCACTGTTGACTAGTGGCATCTAATTGTCTAGTTAGTTTCCATTGTAGATGACTTAATAATTCATCGAGACTAGTGGACCAACTTCATGTTGGAAACTAATTGTTTGGTTTTGTTTCCATATGGACATATGGACCGTTTACTACTCTCCATCAACTAGACAAGTGAACCAACTCCTGTTGGCATCTAGATGTATAATTTCTTAAAATGATTTGTCAATAATCAAATGAGTTGCATCAAAAGCCATGGAATAGGCATATTTTGAATGAAAATATTCCATTGTTGTTTTAAATATTGTATACAAAAGGTCTGATGGAATATGAGCCAAAGTCTCATATTTGAAATTAACTATCACTATCATTTATGTAGGATAATTTATGTGTTATATGAGGAACTTGAAGCTGAAGACATGGAGCGCACAAGGGATGTATACACGTATGCTTTCTTGAAATATTGCTATTGCTCTTCCATTGTGTTCTAAATACTGATTGTAAAACATGCCTATCTCAACCTCTTTGAAACATAGTGTATATTGTTTTGTCACTAGTGTATAGAGTTTTGTCACTACTATCAATGTATTTGTTGTAAGCATAAAGTTGCCACCTATTCATATTTGATTAAAAGTCCTTTCAGTAAACCTATTTAAAAGAACTTGTCACAAAATTGCTGTAATATTTATGAAATTCAGTTAAATTCAATACAGGGAATGCTTGAAGCTCATTCCTCATAAAAAGCTTTCATTTGCGAAGATTTGGTTGTTAGCTGCACAATTTGAGATACGCCAAAAAAACCTCATGGCTGCACGACAAATCTTAGGCAATGCTATTGGAATGGCACCAAAAGACAAGGTAAATTCCTAGATGAATCATCAATAAATTGTTAATGTCTTATTTATTTAGGGTTTTTTTGATGTCTAAAAATAAAAAGTGCTTCTCCCTGCTTCAAACAGATATTCAAAACATACATTGAGAGAGAGCTGGAACTTGGAAATCTTAACCGTTGCAGAATTCTGTATCAGAAATATTTATAATGGGCACCTACAAACTGTTATGCTTGGACTAAGTTTGCTGAACTGGAAAGGTATTTAGGTGAGACTAAACATGGAAGAGCAATATTTGAATTAGCAATAGCTCAACCTGTCCTTGACATGCTAGAGCTCCTATGGAAGGTTTGTGACATAGAACAGTTGGAAATTATACTCATGTTATTGGTTCATTTTTCTATTCATCATTGACGCTGAATTCAATTGACTGAATTACAGGCCTATATAGAATTTGAACTATCAGAGGGTGAATATGAAAGAACAAGACAACTCTATGAAAGGCTACTAGATCGTACAAAGCATTTGAAAGTTTGGATCAGCTATGCAAAGTTTGAATCTTCTGTCACTCTGGAGGAAGTATCTAGAGCCGCTGAAGAGGACCGATTTCCAGATCTAGAAATTCTAGAGGAACATAATCAACAGCGTGTCCTTCGTACTCGTGGTTTGTAACTGATGTTAGATATTTTCATTTTCCTAGAATTTTCTTTGCTTGTTTCACAGAAGATACTTATGTTTCGGTTATGGTGCAGGCATTTTTGAAAGGGAATTTGATTATATGAGAATGTCTATCTCAGGGCAGAAAGAGGAAATATTTATGCTCTTGGAAGAATGGCTTAATATGGAGAGTAGTTTTGGTTGTTTGGGTGATGTAAGTTTGGTTCAGAAGAAAATGCCCAAAAAGTTGAAACGAAAGAGAGGAATCATGTCCGAGGATGGAACACCTGCTGGGTATGCCATTCTTGCTCACTGGCTTATTTTAATTTTTTAATTATTTTAGACAAATACACTAACATTTATCACATATATTCCAAGTTTAAATATCAAACCCATACACAAGTAAATAGATGTATATCCTGCTAATATAAATCCTGTTCTGATTTTCAGGTATGAAGAATACTATGACTATATATTTCCTAAGGAGTTAGGAATGGATCCTAACCTTAAAATATTGGAGGCTGCTTATAAATGGAAGAAGAAAAAAGTTGATACTGACGATGATTAAACTTGTCAGTGGTTTTTTAAGTTTTGATTCTGGTTGTAACATAGAAAATACTATTTTACTCAACATGAGCTTATTTGTTTTCCTGATTTTGTACTATAGTTTTACTTCAATCATTCATTGCCATCGATAAAATATCATGCTGCAACATGTTTTTGGTCTTGCACATCTCTTGTTCTTCTATACATTAATATCATTTATTTCTTTGAATCTTTAACTTATCTTGAAGGGATCCTTCTCACTTCACCAATGTTCAAATTATGTTCTTGAACATTGCTATATGTACTTTTATTCAGTATTTTATTTTCTGGAGAGTATTTGAAATTCTATTTCAGTGGCATTGTATTGTATTGCTTGAGTTTCAAATGATACTCTGGATGGAACTGTTAGCATAAATGGGTTGTCCTATGCACAAGTAGACAAAGAACACTGCTCATTTCTTTGGCCTTTTCACTCCAATGCTCTACTGGTACAAAATGGATTCCAGTTTATCACTGCACTTAACATCACAATGGTTTTTATCCAAAGCTTGATGCTTTAGCTTCTATTGCAGTCAATAATTACAACGTTTCTTAATTAATATATACTTGCAAAGACTAATATTGTTACAATGTTCTAAATTCATCTAACATTATACCACATTTCACAAAATGGAAAATTTCTTCCACAATAGGAATTTTATGGCAGTGTCTTTCTTCTAAAAAGCCAGTATCTTCTCTTTAATATTTCTATTCAATGTTTTTGTTGATTATATTTCTATTTCTTATTGGTCATTGTATGACTATGTACTATCTGCGATATAGGCTAAATCATCCTCTTTTTGACAGATTTTCAAACACTTTGGTCCTCATGGACGTAGAAAACTAAATTTGTTCACTGCAAATTTCATGGTGAAAATCGGTTCACTTTCATGCCATCAACAATGCAGTTGTGCTTCTATTTAGAATGAAGTTCAAATTTTTTGTGAAAAGGCTGAAAACATATTTTGGTCCAAATGACTTTACTATGGGTTCAGTACCCCCACTTGACCCCTTTAAAGAGAGAGTTCCACCTCGAGGATCAAACTTGTTTTTGGCATTCTGCAAGGGCTAAATTCAGGTTTTTAACCACAAAGTTCTTAACTTATAGCATGGATCTATAATAATTGATTGATGAGTTATAATTAAAGATTTTTCTTGACTCCCCCATGAGGAGTAATTTGGCATAGATGATAAAATTTGAACTTCCTTCCCCTCAAATGTCAATTCACCAAATTTAAACGCCATGGATGCCCAATGGCATTTGAAAAGAGAAAAAGCCCAGCTACTTTGTCCTTTGTTGAGAAAGCCCAGCTACTTTGTTTTTTGAGACAAGTTTGCTCTGCACTTGCATAGATCTAGGATTAAGATGGATCCAAGATAGTTTTATTTATTTATGTAGGTTGCAATTTTAGAAATTTATCCTTTGAGGCTGCCTTTTTGACATTAGAGATTAGATACCATATTTTATCCCATTTTAGTTGATGCACATGACATATCTCTTTCACACTTGATTATAGAATGTGCCTCTTTGTGCAATAAACATATAAATGTTTATGGCATTAGAAATTTGATGCCAAATTTGATCCCAATTTAGTTGATGCACAAGACACATCTCTTCGATACTGGACTGCAGAATGTGCCTCTCAGTGCAATAAACATATAAAAGTGTATGCTCACTAGATTGATAAATCATCTATTTGCAGTCCTCCATGTGTAATTGGAGTTTTTTTTGCATTCCATCTTTGCTTCTAGTCGATGTAAAACTTACTGTAGATTTAATCATTAATTGCTTCTACTCGATGTAAAACTTACTGTAGATTTTATCATTAACTGCAAGTGGATTATAAAAACTTCTTAATTATATCTATCTATACCAGTTTCTGAATTTTTGTCTAAAACAAGCTCCACACGTATATACTTGCAGATGTAACATTCCTATCTATTAATTGGGAATGTTGCAGCTATCATTATTACTTTTCAGTTAATTATCACATCCATCTTAATTCCTTCACATTGTTATGATATTTACCCTATAATAGGTCCATCACCATTATATGGGTGATGCCCTTCTTGTGAATTTGTTATTATCTTGTCCATCCATCACTCCCTTTCAAGCTAGGTTTTCATTTTCATTCCTCATGCCACAATCCATTTTATCTGTAGCATGCTATATTTATGTATGGTTGCATGCATATGGTCTACTTGGCCTTAAGTTGTTTATAATTTTTTGATTAAGTTTATATAGTTCTTTTCTTTTGAATTGTTGTGGACTGTTTCTTAAAATTTTATTTACCCCGTTTCTGATTGAACTAGGTATCAAGAACTTGTTGAGAGCAAAAATGTTGAGTATATCGTAGGAGGTATGGTATCTGAACCTCAAAATGTTGAACATGGAAAATGATATTGTGGATGTTAGGTAGGTTTGAAATACTAGTGGTTCTTTCAAAGTAACTAATATCTCTTTCCTGGTTTGTTTTCATTCTATGAAATGCAGGGGCCACACAGAACTCTATCAAGGTTGCACAGGTGATCATCTCTTTCTTCACTTGAAATGAACATGTTTCTATCTTTTTATTCAAATGCTATTAGTTCTCTTCGTCTCTGATCAGGTAGTTTTCTATGGATTATATTTTATAGTGGATGATCCAAATTCCTGGTGCAACAAGCTACGTAGGGTGCATTGGAAAGGACAAGTTTGCGGTAGAGATGAAGAAAAATTCAAAGGCTGCTGGAGTCAATGTAAGTTCAATTATCTTCAGTATTGTTCATTTGCATTGTTTTATACTTTCATTTGGCTGATATTTACAAGAGTACTCTGTTTTCCTAAATATAATTAATATGAGGAACTGTTTTTTCGCATTTCATACAGGTGCAATATTATGAGGATGAAACAAAACCAACTGGTACATGTGGTGTTCTTGTGGTTGGGGGTGAAAGGTGAGGAATGAAAAGTTCTCTTAGCAGTGTTATTTTATAATACTAGCTCTTTGGCCACTGACACCCAAGACCTGAGTTTCTTGACCTATCCATACTATTCTCTTCATCCACCTATTCTTGTTAGATGTTGCTTTCTTCACTTGTTTAAACTTTAACATTGTAACGTGCAGGTCACTGGTTGCAAATTTGTCAGCAGCAAATTGCTACAAATCAAAACACTTGAAATTACCAAAAAACTGGGCTTTAGGTAATGTACTGTAAGGTCTTGCTCTGTTTAAGTTGTTTTTTGTATGTTTGGGTTTGACTTAGTGTTCATTTTAAATGAAAATGATTGTTTGTTGTACAATGGAGAAGGCCAAGTTCTTTTATATTGCTGGATTTTTCCTTACAGTCTCGCCTGAGTCAATTCTACTTGTGGTTGAACATGCAACTTAGAAAGGAAAGGTATTGCAATCACCCTGGTATCTGGTAGCATAGGGGTTATTTTTTTTTATTGGTTGTTTGGAAAATTAACAATGTCCATACCAAAGGGATTGTCTCATATCTTGTATGACTCTTGTATCTCATGTTGTGCAGATATTTATGATGAATCTTGTAGCTCCTTTTATCTGCGAATTGTTTTCTAAAGCATTGATGAAAGTCTTTCTGTAAGAATTACTTCCTTGTGTTGTTTTTTTTGATATCTAGATAGAAGATGATTGCACAGATAGAAAAACATTTCTAATTTCATGCCAAGTTGATTTGTCTTTTTTCTTCTATGATGTCTGAATTCCCTATGTTATATATTATTCTACTGTTTGAATTTGTTCATTATATCTGGGTATTTTGTCTTAGGTATATGGATTATGTTTTTGGAAAAGAGATTGAAGCAAGGACTTTTGCATGGGTACAAGGGTGGGAGGTAAATTATTTGATATCTTAATATCTAACCACTGTAAACATGAATGGTGTAGAGATGTTTACTAACTATTTTATATTTTTTAGACTAATAATGTTGAAGAAATAGCTCTAAAGATGTCAGCACTACCAAAGGCAACTGGAACTCACAAGAGGATAGTTGTTATTACACAAGGTACAGATCCAGTAGCTGTTGTAGAAGATGGAAAGGTAAATTCTGTTCTATATTTTGTACTTTTTATAGCTGACATTGAGATTAAGAGAAGAAATTCCTTGGAATATCGTACCTGTAGATGCCAAAGGTTCAGGGGTACTTTGGTGGAGTACCCTCCATTTAGGCCATGAGTCTAGAAAGTTCTGATGACATAATTGGGCTTTCTTGGGTTTTTATTCACCTACATTCTCTATATTTAAAAAATTTCCTAAATACAGGCTATTGTCTTACTTCTCTGGTACCATTCTTAGTCCTCACAACCTTCTTCCATAGTTATCATTCTCTTGTTTTTTGTTGTGAAATTTAAGGCACTCATAAGCTGCCTTTGTATTTAGGAGTTCAAGGTCTACATTTCCTCCAGTCTTCTGAAACTCATGTCAGTGTTATAAGGGAGACCAGTAAATCAAATAACAAATGAATTTTTGCTTCTTAATGAGATCTTGGTTCCTGCTAAATACTTTAAGAATCAATTAGTGTTGGTTCTTGTATAATCCCTTCCATATTCAACCAAATACATTCTGGTCAATTGTGTTAGAGTTATTTCCCTTATGACCAAAGGATCATATGAGCTTGATTGAATTCTCAGCAAGTTATTGTTACGTAGTAAACATGTGCAACCACATGGCAATCAACATTGGAGACAAACTATATGTAGGATATGGTCTATGACATGACATTGTCACCGCCGTCATCTTTACAATCTGATTCTTGATGATAAGAGACCTCTGAGACATCATCAGGAGTCATGACTGGAGGTGATGTACAGTTTGCCAGGATTTTGTTGAACTCCACTATAAATATCTACCCTTAGACGAACCTTTAGCAGATTATCTCATTTGATTAGTTTTCTGAGAACTATATTGTTGTTGAGATGGAGAATTAAGTAGAAGGGTTGACCCAAGTTTGTGAGTGCACTTAAGTAATTGTATTTCTCTAAATCTGAAAATAAATTTGCACTAGAATGCTGTTTTTGGATCCCTAATGCAAACATTTCATCATGTTCTCTGTCAATAATTGAAACATTTATATATGGATTGAGTTCTGGATTTGATATTTTCCTTGTACATATTTTCAACTATTAAAATAGAAAACATGCTTTACAACAGAAATTAGTGTGTGAAATCATTTCGGAATCATATCTCTATTGTACTAATGTACATTACCTAATGCACTGTTTCTTCTTGCAAGGATTTTATATCTTGCTACTTCTTGCAAGGATTGTGTAAAGGTTTATATTGGCGAGACAGGTCGATTGGTACATACAAGGTTGAAGGAATTGGACATCATTCATGAAAGGATAAATAAATCGGCATTGGCATAACATTAAAAATCCTCTAAACACCATCTCAGTATAAAGAATGCAAGGGTTATTATTGGCATTGACCGCTACACAAAGAGGAGTGTCTGGGAGGCTATAGAGATGACAATGACAGATGGAAATTAAGTAAATCTTCGACCACAGTTATGAACCTTAAAAATACTCGGGACCCTTCTAGGAATTAGTGCGGGCCTCTTAGGTCATAACGATAAAAAACAAAAAAAACAAAAAAACAATAAACTCAAGTCTTTATTATCACGATTTGATTTCAATATTAATTTGAACTTAGGATTGTATTAATATTAAATAATATTTTTAAATATTATCAATATTAAACATTATTAATTAGCAAATGTTAATATTAATTATATTAATATTATTAATATCAATAAAAATAATTAATATTATTTATTATTAATATTATCAATTTTAATATTAATTTATTTCTAATTAAATTAATAACTTGATGAAGTGATGGAATGCCCCTTCAGAATCTCTTGATAGAACAATCGTTAGTAAGATGAGAAACCCCTCAACTTCATCTACCTCCTTGTGGCCTTATCAATTGTGGAAACCGGTATGATGCTTTTCCCAATTGACATCTTACTAATTTTGAGATTATAAATAATGCATATAATATAAATTATCTTTGTTGGTGTTCATTGTTAAAATATTCATTATATCCTATATGATGCTCATAGTAGGCATCTTCTTTTAGCAACCATTCATGAGTTCTTCTCTTACCATCCTATTGCTGAACAAAATCACATCATCAATGAATAACAACATTTATGTAGAAACACACATCCTCAATTGGATTCTACAACTATTTCTTAAACACATCCATTATTCTTTGTCCATATCAAGTTTAGGTTATTAGGTATGCATCAATACATTATGTTGTTGTTTAAGACCCTTTTGTAGACCACTTTAATAGATTGCGTAATTGTTTAGGATATTTTGTTGTTAATATTGTTCCTCTTCCTGATTCTTAAAGGGTGTTAGCTCACTGGAAGAGCGCCTGCTTTACAAGCAGAAAGTTGATGGTTCAATTCCTCCATGCCCTAATGATATTGCAATGTATTTCTAAAGGTAAAAAATGTAGTAGTGCAATATGGATAATATTAGATGCAACACTAAATGCAAAAGATGATGTAAAATTGGACGTCACACCAAACACAAAATTGGATGCAAAAGTCGACCTTATGTCAGACGCAAATGTGGACACAAAAATGGATGTCACACTAAACGCAAAATTGGATGCAAAAAGAGACTCAACACTAGACATAATTAATGACTCAAAACTAGATGCAATACTAGGTCCAAAATTAGACGCAACAATAGATGCAAAAGTGGACTCCTAACTAGACGTAAAATTGGACATTAAATTGAGCACAAAATATGGTGTATCGATGGACATAAAACCAGGCGTAACACCAGGTGCAAAACTGGAAGCAACACTTGGTGCAAACAAAAACTTAAGACGAGACACAATATTGGATGCAAGATGGGACAAAACATTGGATGTAAAACTAGAAGTAATATTGAATGCAAGATTGGATGCAAAATTGGACACAAAAATCATGATGCAATATTAGATACAAACATGGGCGCAAAACTAGGTGCAACACGGGGTGCAACATTGGGCTCAAACATAGATGCAAAAAAAGACATCAACCAGGATGCAACACTAGGTGCAAACTTAGATGCAAAATACGACCTAAAACGAGATGAAACATTAGGCACAAACATGGATACAAAAAAATATGTAAAACAAGAAACAAAATTAGATGCAAATGGGGATGCAACATTATAAGTAAAATTGGATGCAAAACTAGACGCAATATTGGGCCAAAAATTGGATGCAAACCTAGATGCAACATTAGATGCATAATTGGACACATAATTTTATGCGAAACATGGTGCAAAATTGGGTGCAAGACTCGATGAAAAACTAGGAGCAAAATAATACGCAACGTTGGATGCAAAACTGAGCGTGAAATTGGGTGCAAACAAGGATGTAACAAAGGACACAAAAAAAGATGCAATAGAAGTTACAAAATTGGGCGCAAATTAAGGCGTAACAAAAGATGTAAAAAATTGGGCACAAAAATGGACGCAAAAATGGATGTTAAAAAGGACGCAAAAAAAGATGCAATAAATGGAATTTTACAAAAATGTACAATGGCGCTAGGTTCAGCGCTAGATTGTTCACCATAATTGGGAAAAAATTACACTAAAATCCGATGCTAAATCCAGTTTTTGTTGTAGTGTGTAATGTCCCCGGTTTTGACCCCGTTTGCATGATGTATATATTGTAATTAATCGTGGTGAGGAGCTCAAGGCAAAAGCCCCACCATCAATTTTGTTGTCTATGTTTCGGCAATAGGGATAATTGCCGAAGGTACGCTGTGCTATAAGGCACATTATAATTTGGCATCATGTAAACACGCACATCAAATAAACTAAAACCACAACCAGCTACGGCAGTGCAACGTTGAATGAAAAGGGCATGGTTCCAAAGGATAAGGGGTGGGGGATGTCAAACCTTGGTTATGGGGAAAAACCCATGTTTCACCACCTTTGTTGTTTGTCACCTTTTGCCTCATCCAACCTTGTCAACCTCTTTAATGCTTCAACTGGTGGTTGAGGAGTTATGGCTGAGTGGCTGAGGGCATTTATTGCTGAAGGGGTGGTGGTTGTGGTAGGCTGTCAGCCTTACCCACTTTCCCACTCCACCCACGTCTGCCCATTCTTCTCCCTCACGCACTCTTCCCTGGTCAGTTCACTCTCACCACGATTTTGGGTCTGTTGGCTCCTCACGCACAGGCTCTGGGTGATTTTGGTCTCACGCAGGAATTTTCTTCCTCTCCACGAGTTGCTAAACGCTCAGGCACTTGCAATTCGCGTCCTTCTGACTGCTGTGCATTCTCACGCAGAGAATTTCCCTCCCGTTTCTCATTTTCGCGCACAGGAATTTCCTGGGTTTTACCCACGTCGTTTTCCTCTGCGAATTGGTGAATGGAGTGGCTGAATCCTTTCCCCATGGGTCGAATTGTGGGTTCTGCGTTGATTATTACCCACGCCCAGGCTGGGAGTCTGTAAATTTGTTTCCAGCGTGGTCTATGTGAGTCTTCCCGTGGCTCAATTGCCTTGGACGAACTGTTGATTTTCCCCTGTTGTAAGTGTGTTTGCTGCTACGTTTGGGAATTTGTGGTGTGCCGCTTCAGATTTTGTTTGCCCTGTTTAAGCTGTGACAGCTAAGTAATTGCCTGAGTGCAATGGTTAGTCTTCGGACTGTGCTGGCTTGGCTTGTCTGTTGAAATCCTGTGAAACCCAGCTACGTTGGTTTGATGTTTATGTCCCCTTGGCTATGTATAAGCTTGCAATTGACCCTTATTCTGGAGGAACCATGCCCAGCTCGGGGGTGGCAGCATTGCTGAGAGATTGATGAGCATGCTGGCCTATGGTTGGGTGGAACGTTGCAGCGACGTAGCTGGTTGCAATTGAATTCTTCATCAAAAGATAAGTGCTGTTGTTTACTGCATCTCTGTAATTTATATTGATGTTAAATCCTGGAATGTATATGTGTTTGCTTCCGCTGATTGTTGAAGGACTGTGCATCCTTGTATGATGAATTATGCATCTGTGTATGCTTGTAAGTTTTAATTTCAGCATTTGATTTCTGTTTTATGTTCATGGGCTATTTTCTCGGCTATGTTTTGATGTTCGTCGCGTCCTCTTCGCCGACTGAGGGACGGGGACGTGACATAGTGTCTCGACTCAAGACCAAGGGGAAGAGATAGCTACTGAAAACCTTGAGTATGCTATAACCAAAGAGAACATCTGCAAATTGTCGAAGGAGATAGCAGCCTCGAGGAAAAGGAAAAGAAGCCAGGAGCAGGAGCAGGGGAAAGGAAAGCACAAGCTTATCATCGCGGAATTATCGAAAGATGAATATGAATTAGCAGCCACGGTGGTCGACATCATCGAATACACTGTTGCGAATAAAATCCCAGTGGAAGCACAGTTCCAGAAATTTGTCGAAGCAGGAGCATAGCAAGGTCGACCGAAAAAGGAGAAAATCACAAATACCTCAATGGCTAAGAATGTTGTTGATATCGTGTCTACATCCCCAACCCTGTCTCTGACCAAAATAACACAAGAAACAATTCTAGAGCCTCCTTCCATAAGCCCAATCGACATATGCAAGAATGCTATGCTGGAAACCCTAAAATAAAGGTTCTACCAAGACAGAGACTTCTAGGTGTACATCAAAAAATTTCCTGAGTTACTCACCTCAGTGCAGAAGATCACCAACAAGTGCCCTTTGTTCGAAGCTGGTGGATCTAGACTACCCATTCCTCAACCTGCCCAAGTACCCCAGAGGTCGAAGACTGTTGCAATTGTGAGTTTGACATTTCAAAGAAATATCGACAAGCAAGCTGAAGTTGTCACAAGTCGGACTACATCCCTCATTCCAACTGACCCCGAACCCCCCCCACCATCTAGTGAACCGACAAGAAATGAGGAAGAAGAGAACATGGAAGAAATAAATCAAGAAATCGACGAATTGTTCTTTCACCTTCAGGAAGGTTCACCCCCACAAATTCACAACCCGACATCCGACCACATCCCCACCACTCCAACCACACCCGACCATTCACTATCACCATCACCACCACCATCCCCCAACCCAAAACCTGCACCTGAACTAGCTTCATCAGAGCCACCTTGACCACAACCATCAAAACTAGCAACCTCTGTTATCAGGACCCTCTGTACAAAATCAACCAAATACACACCCAGCTGCAGCACTCGTCCAGCTGACCCAACCAGAAATGCCCCCGACCTCTGCAGGCTGGCAACTAGACAACCCATTGTCGGAAAATCTGAATCTCATAGGTACACAAGTACAAAAGCAAGCAGAACAACATAAGCACAAAAATAAGAGAGACAGAAAGAAGAAGGATTATCCAGCCCAAATGACAAAGGTTCACATCAGTCAACTCGGGTCGACCACTGCAGTTGACGCAACCAAGCTGAAAGATGAAGAGATGGGACAACTTTTGGAAACCCCAGCCATCGAAGAAAAGACAAGGAGCCAGAGTAGATGCAAGGAGCTTGATGACAATGAAAGAGAACAAGTCGAGTTCCTAAATAAATGCAGATAACTTACGCAATCTGTGATACCAGGACCAACAGAGGATGACACCGACAAGCCGCTGGAGAAAGCCTACCAGTTGTTTGAGAGCATGGTGTCGGTGCTACAAACACAGATGCAAAACAAAAAAGAGGAGAAAAAAGAAGAAACAACTCGATTGTTGATGCAGCAGCGTACAACTTTCTTGGAAGCATACAGAGTACTGCAAGATCACATGGAGGAGTTGGTCATTATAGAAGGAGTACTACGGGACTGACCAAATTATTATGGGCAAGTCTTCTAGCAGACATGATAGACCCGACAATACATCCAAGCACTCAAGAAGAGGAAGAGCATGGAAGAAGCACTCAGGAGCACCATTGAAGAACAAATCGTGCTCGAAACAAACAAACTACAGAAGCTCAAATGACAAGCACACCAGTGGGTGCAACTGGAAATTCCAAGTTTAGACAAACTAGACATCATCTGCCCGTAGATGAAAAGACTTTTTGAGACAGCAGAAGAAAAGGACCAGTTTATGGGTCTTGAAATGGAAAGGATAGCAGACCTCTCCATTCAAGAGAAGATGTCGACACTATCAAGTCTCACAACCTTAACCATCAACATCCAAAAAGTACTGCAAAGTTGGAAAGAATTCCAACATCAGCTGGCAGTGACAGCTGAGGCAATTTTCAAAGTCTGTGTACAAAAAATACCAACTATCAGACCTCACAACCCATGAAGGTCGAAACATAGCAATAACTACTTAAAGACAGGCAATGCAATTTTTGTACCTCCCTCTTCTTTGGGACGAAGAAGAATTTTGTTCGTGGGGGAGATGTTGGAGGAGCTAGTCGGTAAGACGACTATAATGATAAGCTGACTAAGTTGATCAGCAGACTAATTAGAGATTAGGTCAGCCACATAGGGTCGTGTCGGTTACCTGAACTGACAGGTAGTTATTTGTAACTGTTTTTTCAATCATATATATTAGGCTGTTGAGCCAGATAAGAACTCGGTTTAGTTCTCTGTATTGTATGGACCCTTTCACTATAATATAATGTGTTATTCTACCTATGTTCTTGTCTCTTGTCTCTATTGTATTTGTATGCTTTTAATGTGTATTATTGGTAACCCTATGTGATCTGTAAGATTACAACACCCCGCATAGATGATCTATTTGATCAGGCTACGTGGAGCGACTGTATTTTCGAAGATTGATTTACGATTTGGTTATCACCAGGTCCGAATCAAAGATGAAGACATCTTTAAAACAACTTTTAGGAGCAGATATGGTCACTATGAGTTTGTTGTTATGCCATTTGGGCTTACTAATGCCCCGATTGTCTTCATGTGTCTAATGAATAATGTATTGCATAAGTACCTTGATAAATTTGTGGTGGTATTCATTGATGACATTCTAATTTATTCTAAGTCTAAAGAAGAACATGAAGAGCATTTAGAAATTGTTTTACAAGAATTGCGAGAACATCAGCTTTATGCAAAACTTAGTAAGTGCGATTTCTTTAAGGATAAAATACAATACTTGGGTCATGTAGTAACTAAATAAGGGATCTCAGTTGATCCAGAAAAGATAAAAGAAATCAAAAAATGGCCAGTACAAAAGGACGTTACTGACGTACGGTCATTCATGGGGATTACTGGCTATTATCAAAGATTCATTGAAGGGTTTTCAAGAATTGCAAATCCCATAACTTCTTTACAGAAGAAAGGGAAGAAATTCGAGTGGAGTCAAAAGGGTGAAGAAAGTTTCAAAAAGTTAAAAACATTACTAACTACTGCACCAATATTAAGAATTGCTGATCCTAATAAATACTTTATAGTATGTACTGACGCATGCAACGACGGTCTAGGTGGAGTTTTAACTTAGGAACGACACATCATTGCATATGAGTCTAGGAAGCTTAAGATTCATGAGAAAAACTATGCAACCTAGGATTTAGAGTTGGCTACCATCATACATGCCTTGAAGATGTGGCGCCATCACTTAATCAGAAGAAAATTTATATTAATGACAGATAATAAAGGGTTAAAATATTTGTTGGATCAACCTAACTTAAACGCAAGGCAAGCTAGGTGGCTAGCTTTACTTAGCGAGTACGATTTTGAAATCCAACATATTAAGGGAAAAGAGAATAAGGTTGTTGATGCTCTAAGCAAAAATACAAAATTAAATTTTATAGCAGCAATCAACACTTATAAAACAGATTTAGAAGAACAACTAGAGGAAGGAGTGAGATTGGATGAAAACTATCAGAATTTACAAGCAAAAGTAACAGAAAATTTAACTGAAAGTTTAAGTACAGGGTATTAGATGAAAAATGATTACTACTATATAAAGACAGAATTTATATACCTAATGTACCCAATATTAAGTTACTAATTTTAAAAGAAATTTACAAGACTCCTTACTCAGGACATCCTGGTTATCAGAAGACTATAACCATGTTGCGAAGGGATTATTTTTGGCCAAACATGAAGAATGAACTGGAAGAATACATTGCCAACTATTTTGAGTGTCAAAAAGTTAAGACTGAACACTAGCATCCATCTGGATTACTTCATCCACTACCTATCCCTAGTTGGAAGTGGGAAATAATCAGTCTTGATTTTATTACAGACCTACCTAGAAATCAAAATCTAAATGACTCGATAATGGTAGTCGTCGATAAACTTAGTAAAGAATCTCACCTATAAAAACCACTTACAAGGATGCTAATATTCCTGATATATTAATGAAACAAATATTTTGTTCACATGGGATACCGAAAGTAATAATTTTCGACAGAGACCCTAAGTTTATGGGCAATTTTTGGAAGTCTTTGTTTAAAGGACTGAATACTACTTTAAATTTCAGTACCTCTTTTCATCCCTAGACGGATGGACAGGCTGAAAGAGTGAATCAAGTGTTAGAAGATATGCTCAGAATGTATGTTAAGGAACATGCAGGTAAATGGGAAGATTACTTACACCTAGTAGAGTTTGCTTACAACAAGCACTACCAAGCTTCAACAAGATACAGTCCATTTGAAATTTTGTATGGCAGGAAGTGCAATATCCCCATCTCATGGATTAATCCAGTTGACAGGTTAGTATTAGGACCTAAACTACTAAAAGAGATGGAGTTAATTGTAAAACAGGTGCAAGGTAACTTGAAAGTTGTGCAAGACAGACAGAAAAGTCAAGCAGGTCTTAAACGAACTCAAAAAGAGTTCCAGGTTGGTGAACATGTATTGATTAAGGTAAGGCCTAAAAAGAGTTGTATGAGATTAGGAAGTTGTGCTAAGTCAGCACCTCGATATTGCGAACCTTTTAAGATACTGTCTATAATAGGACAGGTGGCATATCAATTGGCTTTACCGCCAAATTTGAAGGTTCATAATGTTTTTTATATTTCTGTGTTAAAAAAATATATACATGATGCTGCTCATGTTATAAAATGGAATGATGTGCAGGTGGAACCCGAAGGATATTTTCTGGTGGAACCGAATTGTATCCTTGAAAGGTGGGAGATCTTGATATTAATCTTGTATATTGATCTAGGAACAAAGCATCAATCTCATCAAATATTAATCAACAAATAACTCATGAAATGGTGTAATCGGTCTACAGGAATAGTAGCCGCTCTGTATTCACATAAAGAATGAATGATTACAATACAATGTCATGCTACAAGCATGAATGAATGAGCAATTCGAATCCTCAAGGAGGTCATTTGAATTGAATGAGTGAGTCTAGCTTAACTGATTGTAAGCCATAGTCCACACTCAATTAACCACTGATCAAAACCCTAATTGACTCAATTGAACCCTAACTGAAGCCAGAGTGCAATAAATATCTGAGTCTCAACTGAAAGAGATCAAACACATGTCATAGCAAGCCAACCATCAAGTGCTAGCGCTTCAATGACTCCAATGAACCCCAATGAGGTTAACTGAAGTTGAAGTGAACATCAGAAGTTGGTGGAGGCGCCCTTGTTGACTCCAATTCATTAATTAATCATTAAGTAATCAATTAAATGAAACAATGCACCTTCAATGACCTGTTTAATTGATTGTAACCACCATTTAGCAATTAGTTGCATTAATATCACTCAGATCACCCCCGTAGTGCTCCAGTTAGCCTCCCCGAATGTAGAAGAAGGCTAAGTTAGCCTCCTTGATTGAAGGTAGGCATGCGTGTGATTGGATGATGACATTTAATGCTCCACTGATGTCAATTACTGTCAATAATACTTAGGATAGTGGTTTAACTAGGCCAATTTGACCAAAAATAGTGTGTATGGTGGTAAATGTCTCCAACACCCCCCCCTTAAGCTATACTCAGGAGGAGTTAGAAAACACAAATGCATAAAAATGCTAGGGCCCCGACAAATAAGGCCATAGGTCACCCTGTACAATGCTGAAACTGAAACAATGCTCAAAACAAACTAAGTGAGGAAAAGGGGGAAAACCCAGTGGGAAAACCCCCCCCTCAAGCTGAACACTGAAAGTAGTCTGAATCACCCTGATGAACTCACCCCCAACAGTGAATGGAGGTAAGTGAACTTATTTTCTAAAAATATCTCGGTGAAGATGTCTGCAATCTGCTCATCAGTCA
>LPNX011032768.1:111458-195745 GCA_001517045.1 Pseudotsuga menziesii | reverse complement strand
CCTGAAAAAACGTGATGATGACATCATCATCACATTTTTTCAGGTATTTCTTATTTTTGGGGTAGCGGGGTCCATCAAAAGTATGCAGTGTGGGTACTTGTTAGATGCAGAATCAAATTCCGCATCCAACGAGCTCTCTCGATCGAAATTTGAGTAAAAACACAAGGAGATATGTCGAAAATACGAACACAAAAAGTAGTTTTTTTCTTTCTTCCTCCAAAATTAATCAATATTATTTTATTAATTTAACTATTATTTTATTATTTTAACCATTATTTTATTATTTTCCTTAGGAGGCCCATTTTAGACCCCAAAATTCCTCTAATGCAGTATTGCAGAATGATGGTCCTTTCATGCACTAGCTCCCTGATATAGTGCATGTGTATCTCTACATGCTTGGTCCTCTTCCTGGTAACTGGATCTGTGGATATTTTAATAGCACTTTGATTGTCACAAAAGAGGACAGTGTACAAAGTACTACCAAGATCAAACTTTGAAAGAATGTCTTGCAACCAAACTGCTTGGATGCAAGCATTCACCGCTCCTCGATACTCGACCTCTGCTGAAGATAGTGCTATGGCAGCCTGCTTTTTGCTTGACCAGCAAATGCGGCCACCACCAATGTGATGTCCCCGGTTTCGACCCCGTTTACATGATGTATATATTGTAATTAATCGTGGTGAGGAGCTCAAGGCAAAAGCCCCACCATCGATTTTGTTGTGTATGTTTCGGCAATGCGGATAATTGTCGATGGTATGCTGTGCTATAAGGCACATTATAATTCGGCATCATGTAAACATGCACATCAATTAAAATAAACCACAAACAGCTACGGCAGTGCAACATTGAATGAAAAGGGCATGGTTCCAAAGGATAAGGGGTGGGGGATGTCAAACCTTGGTTATGGGGGAAAAACCCAAGTTTTGTCACCTTGTTGATTTTCCATATTCCCTTGTCAACCTCTTGAATGTTTTGTTGGGAAGCTGAGGAGTAATGGCTGCTGGTGGTTGAGGCAGTTAATGCCTTTGGGAGTGGGGTGGCAGGACTATCAGTCCTTTGCCCACCTGCCCACTCCACCCACGTCTGCCCATTTTTCTCCCTCATGCACTCTTCCCTGGTCAGTTCACTCTCACCACGATTTTGTTTTTGGGGATCCTCCTCACGCACAGGCTGGGGGGTGGTTTTGGTCTCAGGAAGACATTTTCTTGGCTCCACGAGTTGCTGAGCACCCACGCACTGAAATTTCGTGTCCTGGCTGTTGATTGTTCATCCACGAAAAAAAACGGAGTTGTTTTCTCCTCACGCAGGGCCTCCATTGTTGTGGAATCTCACGCAAAGGGATTCTTCCCCCGTTTTTCCTCTCACGCACAGGAATTTCTGGGTTTTCCCACGTTGTTCTTTTCCCAGCGAAATCGTGGGCGCTGTGGCTATCGAAAGTCGGTATTTTTCCCTTTCCTCTGCGTGGTATTTATGTGTTTTCCTCGTGATTTTGTTGCCCATGACGGGATGTATTCCCCACGTTTGCTGTGAGCTGTGCTCACTGAAACATTTTGGGGCTGTTGTTTCCCCACGTTGTTGGCTGTGTTGCTGGGGTCTTCCTTACATCTTTGGGGCTGTGGTAATTTCATTTGAAGAGTCATTTTGGCCACGATAGGGCCAAGAATGACTCAGAATGTCTTTTCCCTGTTTAAGCTGTGACAGCTAAGTAATTTCCTGAGTGCAATGGTTAGTCTTCGGACTGTGCTGGCTTGGCTTGTCTGTTGAAAGCCTGTGAAACCCAGCTGTGTTGGTTTGCTGTTTGTACCCCTTGGCTATGTATAAGCCTGCAATTGAACCTTATTCCGGAGGAATCATGCCCAGCTCGGGGGTGGCAACGTTGCTGAGAGACTGATGAGCACGCTGGCCTATGGTTGGGTGGAACGTTGCAGCGGCGTAGATGGTTGTGGGTTAATTCTTCATCAAAAGATAAGTACTGCCGGTTACTTCATCTCTATAATTTATATTGATGTTAAATGCTGGAATGTCTATGTTTGCTTCCGCTGATTGTTTGAAGGACTGTGCATCCTTGTATGATGAATTATGCCTGTTGTTTAGGTTTTAATTTTAGCATTGATCTCCTCTGTTTTATGTTCATGAGCTGTTTGCCCGGCTGTGTTGATGTTCGTCGCGTCCTCTTCACCGGTTGAGGGACGGGGACGTGACAACCAAACATGAATACATATCTGGAAGTAGACTTTTGATCAATAGAATCACCCACCCAATCGAAATCTGTGTATCCAACCAGCTCTAGCTCGAAGTCTGTAGCATAGTGAATGCCGTAGGTCCTTCCCTGAATATACTGGAGGATCCTCTTGGCTTCCTTCCAATGAATATCATGAGGCTGATGCATTTATCTTGATACATCATTCATGGCATAACAAATATGAGGCCGAGAATGTGTCAAGTACAACAAGCTACCAATCAGCTGTTGATAGATAGTGCAGTCCATGGGAGGTGTGCTTTTTCCTTCTTCAAGGCTGTGCCCTGAAAGGAAAGAGAATGGTGTAGGCCTACATTCAGCCACATTAAAATTTAATAACATGTATGAAATTTATTTGGACTGAGTGACCATAATCCCATCATAATTTTGCTCAATTTCGAGCCCCAAAAATTGTTTTAGAAGCCTCAAATCACTCATTTCAAAGGCATTGTGGAGAGCAGTTTTGATGGCTGAAATGGAGGCAACTGTGCTACCTGTGATCAGTAAGTCATCAAAATATAAAACAATGATAATTATATTACCATCATACTATTTTAAATACACATTTGGATCTGATATACACCTCTGAAAGTTTTGCGAGAGAAGGAAGGCATCCATCTTGGAATACCACTCTCTTGGGGCCTATTTTAACCCGTATAGTGACTTCTTTAGCTTGCAAAAAAAAGATGGATCAATTATGTATCCCCTAGGATGCTTCATGTATATATCCTCATGAATATCTCCATGCATAAATTATGAATTAACATCCATGTGATGCACTTCCCAGTGCTTGGATGCTGAAATTTCCAAAACAAGGCGGATGGAGTCCATTTTTGCAACTGGTGCAAAGGTCTCATGGTAGTCCACACCTTGGACCTGAGAGAAGCCTTTTTCCACCAGAATTGAATTATATTTGTAGGTTATTCCATCAGCATCAACCTTGGTCTGAAACACCCACTTGCATTGAACCAATTTCCTTCCCAGAGGAAGAGAAACTAGCTCCCAAGTGGTGTTTTTCTGAAGAGAATTCATCTCTTCATCCATGGCAACTTGCCATCTCAGATCCTTCTGAGCATGATAGTAGGATTTTGGAACTGAACTAATCATCAATTAGAAATTTTTGGACAGCAAATTATCAGGACAAGAGAGCGCAATACCTGCTCTTTGGAAATCAGACCGGGTTCTCCTTGGATCATCCGGATTTCCAATGTTGTCTCCTGCGGAGGAGAGTGTCTGTCAGGCCCATGTAGGAAGATGATTTTGCACTACACGTTCTGATTCAGAATCTGATGATTGCTATACACTGATATCAGAAATAAAATGATCCAAATAAGGGTCATCACCCCCAATTTCATCATCCAAATATTCAGTAGAATAGGAAGGAAATTCAACAGTTTTCTCCTTCACTAGTTCCACCTCCTGAAGAGGCTCATCAAAATTGAAACTTCTCTTGATGATGATCTATTTGGTTTTGATATCCACCAGCTTGAAACCTTTGGATTCATTAGGATACCAAATAAACAAACATTCTATTCTTTGTGGTTGCAAATCCCTTCTTTTATCAAGCGGAATCCGGGCCTATGCAGTGGACCCAAACACCCGCAGGTTCAACACATCCGGCTTGTGTCTGAAGTATGCTTCGAAAGGGGTATTCCATTTCATGGATGAGTGTGGAACCCTGTTATAAATTTATGCTGCAGCATGCATGTCCTCATCCCACAAATTTGCAGCAAGCTTCTTGGATTCCAACATACAGGTGGTCATCTCCTTGAGAGACCGATTCTTCCTTTCCACTACTCCATTCTGCTGGGGAGTGTAGGGAATTGAATGTTGGACCTAAATACCACTTTGGGAGCATATGTGTAGAAAATCATTACTGACATACTCCCATCCATTATCATATCTCAAGATCTTGATCTTAAGCCCAGAGGCATTTTCGATCAAGGCCTTCAATTCAGAAAATTTTTCACATACTTCAGACTTCTTTTTGAGAAAGAAGACCCATGTGTACCCTGAAACATCATCAATAAAAGTAAGAAGATACCTTGATCCATTGATGGATGTGAAAGGAATCGGACTGCTGATATCATAATGTATCAGCCCCAATATGCATGTAGCTCGTTTTTCCTTCCCCCGATCGAACTTGTGCTCAGAGTGTTTTCCAATCACATAGCCCTTGCAAATTCCGATGGTTTCCTTGATGACTAGGAGGAATTCAACCATGGAGTTTTTCTGTAATTGCTGCAAATATTTGAAATTAAGATGGACAAACCTCTCATGCCATAGCCTACTAACCTCATTCCCATGAGTTAGCAGGGTGGTGGGCTTTGCATCCGCAACAAAGTGAGAGAACTCATAGGCTTTTGCATGATGGTTTGCAAGGACTTTAGCAATGAGTTTCCCGGATGTAATTTCTGTTATCTCAACATCATTTGGGATGAAAGAAACTCTCTTAGGCACTCCTGTATGTGTCATCTGATAGACACTAAGGAGATTTGATGCCAAAGACGGTACATACAAAACATTTGAAAAAAATCCATTTTCAAGATCAACAATACTTTGTCCTTCTGAAATGATGGTGGAGTCATCTCCCATGTGGATGGGGATGGATTTTCCGGTCTCCAAGGATGAAAAGGAGTCTCTTTTATCCATCATGTGGTTCAAAGCTCCATAATCAATCAAGAGTGCTTTGGACTTCGAAGTGCTTGCCATGAGGGAATGACCTTTTTCATGCTGTGGTTCCCGATCTTGCTGATCTCTCCTCCAAAAGCTCTCCAGAAGATTGATGTGATTTCTCTCAAGGAGAGAGGTTTCTTCATCAAGATTATTCTTCATGCAGGCATGTTCAGGGTGGAAGCCCTTCCTACAATAAGAACACTTGACTTTTTCCTTGCCATGGTGCCCTTTTCCTTTGTTCTTCCTTGAGCTGGAAGACTCATCATGTTGCTGATTTTCAACTCTAGGTTTAGGAGCATCAAATTTAGTTTTTGGATTTTTCTGTTGCTTTCCTTTACCCTTCAGATATTTGGGCCCCAAGACATGAAGGGCTTGATAATGGGAAGATCTGATGATCCCCATCTGGACAAGCTTGTTATGTTCACATGTTAGGGACTCAATGAAGGCATTGAGTGTAGGAATATTCCATCTAGGGGTTGTGAGATTCCTTACACAGAATGTAGAAACAAAAACTGAATAATCAGCCCCGAGTTTGGAGAGTATGGAGAGGATGAGCTGATCATACTCCTTCTCCACTTTGCATTGCCTCAAGAGTAAAACAATATGATTGAACTTTGTGAAAAAGTCATTCAGACTCTCGAAATTAGAGGGCTGGAGAGACATTAATTCATTTTCGAGCTGGTAAACTCTCAAGTCATCATGCTTTCCATATAGAGTTTCCAATTTGTCCCATATTTATTTTGTATTCTTCAATCCCGCAAGATGGAAAAGAAGATCCCGGGAAATAGAGAGGCACAAGAAATTGAAGGCTTCATCCTTCTTGTTCAAGAATCTTGATTTTTCTATGATTGAACCGAGCTCATATTCAGTGTCCATGGTGACTCTAAAGAGTCCTCTGGAGCACAGCTGAATCTCCATATCACCTTTCCATGAGTGGAAATTGTATGGAGTCAAGATATCTACTAAGGAGGCCATCTGGATCTATTAGAGCGAATGCTTCACCTATAGAAACCTGAAAATCAAAACAAAAAGGGCAATGTAAGGTCAGACAGCCTGCACATTTTAGGCTTTCATCACACCCAGCATAGTCAATCAAGCAAGCTTGATCAACAAGTTCTTTACTTGGGGTATTAAGTGGTAAGCCTTGGCTTCTGGTGCAGTGTTGGATTTTTGAGCTATTGCTCAATTTTCATGCAGAAATCTGTCAAAAAGCTTGTTTTTGAGAGATAGAGCTTTGTCCCGCCGTAAGCTCTGATACCATATTAATCTTGTATTTTGATCTAGGAACAAAGCATCAATCTCATCAAAGATTAATCAACAAATAAATCATGAAATGGTGTAATCGGTCTACAGGAATAGTAGCCACTCTGTATTCACATAAAGAATGAATGATTACAATACAATGTCATGCTACAAGCATGAATGAATGAGCAATTTAAATCCTCAAGGAGGTCATCCGAATTGAATGAGTGAGTCTAGCTTAACTAACTGTAAGCCATAGTCCACACTCAGTTAACCACTGATCAAAACCCTAATTGACTCAACTGAACCCTAACTAAAGCCGGAGTGCAATAAATGACTAAGTCTCAATTGAAAGAGATCAGACACATGTCATAGCAAGCCAACCATCAAGTGCTAGCACTTCAATGACTCCAATGAACCCCGATGAGGTTAACTGAAGTTGAACTGAACATCAAAAGTTGGTGGAGGCGCCCCTGTTGACTCCAGTTCATTAATTAATCATTAAATAATTAATTAAATGAAAGGAGGCACCTTCACTAACCTTTTTAACTGATTGTAACCACCAATTGGCAATTAGGTGCATTAATATCACTCAGATCACCCCCGAAGTGCTCTAGTTAGCTTCTCCAAATGTAGGAGAAGGCTAAGTTAGCCTCCTTGAATGAAGGTAGGCATGGGTGTGACTGGATGATGACATTTAATGCTTCACTGATGTCAATTAATGTCAATAATACTTAGGATAGTGGTTTAACTAGGACAATTTGACCAAAAAGAGTGTGTATGGTGGTAAATGTCTCCGACACTTGCTTCAGAATCACACCATTGGTTAGGTCAAGGTGCAATGGAAGCGCCTTAATCCATAAGAAGCCACCTGGGAATTGGAGAGTCATATGTGGGATGCATATCCAATTCTGTTCCATGGAAATTCTGAGGATAAAGAATAAATAACATCGAGGACAATGTTATAATTTAAGGGGGTGTGTATGTCACATGCCCCAAATTGCAAAACATTTTATGTTTTAAGAAACATTATGTTATATATTATTATAAAGTTTGTAAATAATGACCAAGTGGGGCCAAGGATAATTGGATGTAATTATTGAATATTTTATTGATTAATAAATGAAAGATGAGACAACAGCTTAAGGAAGCTGTTAAATGAGTGTTTTACTGGTCACTTGGAGTAGGCTGCGTTGAGAGAAGATTGACACTTGGCAGCATCCTCAAACTAATTCTAGTTGTTGCAGGAGGCAACTTACCTATTTTTGTGGTCATGTTCCCCAAGAAAGTGGAACAAGAGCAGGTGGCTCATTAAGTGAAAACTGACCCAAAATACCTAGGCATGCTAATAAAATTTCCTATTGAAGACAATCGAGGCTGCTCATTCTTGACTTGCGAACATTTTGAGTGACTAGCTAAAGTTTGTTGTGAGTGAAAAGTGCTGACGATCCGAACTAGTGCAACTATTCTAAGTTGAGTTCATATTGTTGTATGTAGAACAGATTTAATGCTGAACACTCAGTAGAGTTGTAGAGGATTACTAAACTACATCTCTCACCCAGTAATTCTACCAGGTGAACCGGGAGACAAGCTCGGGGGTCCTGATATTTGCAGTTCATCTTTCTCCATGAGTTGGTTGGGAGGAACAGGTTCCTTAAGATGTTGTCACCTCTTTTAGATTTCAAGGTTCTACATGATTTATCTAGTTTTCTAACTGCATATTTACATCTAGAAGGATTGAGTTTAAGTAATAATGTGTTATGCTTCTGTTCTGTTGTTTCTAGGTTAGTTAATGAAATATTTTACTGTGAAAAAAAATAGTCAAATGCTGTAGTAGATAGAACATTTTCTATAAATCTATTATTATAGTACCCCAAAAAGGCATTATAAATATAGGAAAACAAATAAGTAGGGTTAACTTAAGAAACAGAAAAATAAGGCTAGAAGTTTACTAAGATAACTTCATCATTAATCTAAGTAAAACAAAATGTAACCTGAATAACATTACCACCTTTTTTACTAGCAGAGGGGTTATGCAGTTTCACCCATAAACAAATTAAATCTTACTTCATTTATAAAACCATAAGCACCGAATAAATGAATATATAAAATTCAATACATTATCCACAAGAAATAGTATTAAAACTGTATGATAAATATCAATTGAGAGAAAATAAGTAAAAGACCTTTAAAATAATCTAACCGAGGAAATACAATAAATTCTTAGGTTATTTATTCAACTTTTCTTCTATTTATTTGCTGAATAATTTCTTACTAATAGTAAAATCCAATTTTGTCATAGAAATCAACTGGCTGGAATTTTTATTTATCTTATAATCAAAATTAAACCACTACGAACCGAAACATAATAAACTTCTTAAAAATATTCTTTAACTATCTATTCATCGAAACAAATATCAACTTACAGTAACAAAAACTCTGTTTAGGATAATTTAAACAGAATTGAAAAAAAACCAGAATCGATAAGAATCTTACAACGACCATCATCTTCTTAAAACTAGAATATATATATATATATAGTCAAAATATAAGTTACAAAACAGTAAAGTTCGAGCTTATTTAAATCTTAAATAGCATCTAAACCCTAACACCACTGAAATCATATCAGTTACGGCCTAATGGCCTTTTTACAGCAAAAAGACATGGCTTAATAGCCTGTTAAAAAAAAAACATTTCTGTAACTAAACTACGACCAAGAAGGCCGCATAAATATTTTATCAGGTCACGGCCGTAAAGGCCCAAGGTATTCCATCACGATATAGCCACCAGGGCTTCAAAGTCTTCTTCACCACACATCATAGTCTCAGCCACATGGCCTTCCAAAACAAACAAATCACCAAGTAACCATGGCCGAGCAGAATCCAAGAACCAAGAAGGAAATATCAACAAAAACACCATACAACCAATGCAGGAGAAACCTCAGGTGAAACTGAGGCTTACCAGGATGAATGCCATTGTGGAGATCTGTTGGTGATGTCTTTCAGCACAAGTATCTAGTTTGAAATCCTGCACAAACGAAGAACCCACAAAATGTTAAACATCTGAAAGAAGGAAGACATTAAAATTTTAACAGTGCCAGAAGGGTATTAAAACTAAAAGAATTCTTACATGGATCGGTTTTCTTTGTCCTGGCCTTGTAGAAGACTGTAAAACCAAAACCCTAGCCACAAATTGTGTAACTCGAGCTAGAACGAAGGAAAATTTTGAAGGCCTCGACGAGAGGGTTCAAGTTACAAGGCTATGCCATGATTGAACCCGAGTTCAAGTCCAGGTAGTAAACATGACAGATTTCATCACCCACAGAGTTAGTTTCATGGCGAAAAATGACCTCACCCTTAGAGGAATACAGTGGCCACATGAACCTCTAGACGCAGAAGAAAGACAATTTTGGCAAGGAGTCTTACACACAATGGAGTGACAGTAAGGCCATGCGTCCATGAGCCTGTAGCTCATCCATTTCGCAGTAGAGACAAGAAGATTAGGGAAAATGCAATTTTATGGTTTTAGGACAGTTTTAAATTGCTCCCAAGGTCAACAAAAAACCTAACCATCGAGTAACGACCACGTGGCATTGAAATTCTTTATGAAAAGTGGGTTTCATATTATAGTTCGAAGACCTCTTGGAGCAACCTACACACATTAAAATTTTTATAAAGGAACTATGGTTATAACATTTCTTTATATATATAACACTTAATATATTTAAACCCTAACGGGTATTGTAGAAAGAGAGAAACTATAATAGGGTATTTATCCATGTTTTACAACCTTTGGAAATAGTCCATGCTTATATTAGGGTTATATTTCTATCAACCATGGATTTGGGAAAGAACTTATGAAAGAAAAACATTAACCTTGTTAGAATAATAAACATCATGCTATAAAGAACTTTGGACTTTGTAAAATGACCTCGTAAAGAAACTCAGGGCAATTTTTGGTTAAGACATCTATGTGTATAAGCTTGCAACAATAAATAGTTCCATAGCTTACTTTCTTAATATAAGTATTTCTAAACTTAGATTTGATATAGGGAAATAACGATGATTACACCGTATTTCCTTAAGAGATGAAGTCATGTGCAGACTAGGTTGAATAGATTTTATAGGGACAAATCTTCCATTCCTCTCACAAAGTAGTGACACTAATATGTACCAATTTAATATTCATAATATCATTTTTTTAATTTAACGAATATCTAAGCAGTTAAAAGACTGTTTCCGCATAATATTTAGGTCTTATGACTGAATATTATAGGACTATACATATATTTAATTTTCCTAGTTTACATAGCGTTGATTATTGTTGAAAATAATACCCTTGGAATTGCCTTAGTAGCAATTAATAAGGTATTAAAGGACCTGTTTTAAGATTTACATTTCACTAGGATTACATACAAGACATAACTGTTAATATTGGGATAAAATTTAGATAATCAATTGTTATAATTGAAGCAAGATGGAAGGACAACTGGTTTATGTCAGTTTTCCTAAGAACCTATATTTACCAGAAAACTAATTAAATTATAAATGCACAGATCAACGATACTTCATCCATTTTGAGAAAAGCTGTAAAGTAAATAAAATTACTAGCATTATATTTTATGCTAGTTGAGATAATAATCTTGATTTGGAAACTGGTTACAAAATGTCATACCTATATAAGACCTGTAAAAGAAGCATCACTTCACTGCATTAGCTAAAAATCTAAGTAAGCCTCGAATCTCAACTAAGTTCCTTCACAATTTCACAAAACAGTAAAACAAACTTAACACTTTAGAAATCAAACATATGCTTAGATTCCTATTGTTCCATATCATAACCTGCTAAATCAAATTCTTAACAATGATTCATAAAAACAACAATAAGTATGCAGAACTAGAGATTAACAAAATAATCAGTTCTAGTTAAAACCTGTTTAGGTTAATCGTTAATAGTTAGATGTTCCTTAGTAGTGACAACTGCAAACATTTTATGTTATATGAAATATTTTAATTTTTTTATGAATTTTTGGAGTATTACACACCTCCTGATATGCACGTCCCGCACCAACTCATCACATCCATGGGCTGACTTGTTCGGCACAATCATGTTCTGGCCAATTTGTCGGGTTTGTAGCCCCTCCAGCTCCCCCGATCTATTATGCACCACATGTGTAACCCACTTCGGCTCCGAACCTGACTCCTCCAGTATCTATAGGACAGGTTTATTCTCAACAAAACCTTCCAAACCAACCTTCCCCCAATAACCAACACGGGAAGGGAAAGAACAAGCGAGGAAAAACTGAGGCAATAATCAACCCCAAGGAGGTAGCCAACAAGCTAACCTTCCAAATAATAACGGTGCCAACCTTCCTGCACATAATCCCTAATGTCCCAATCAACATGGGAAGAACCCACAGTTATGGACCAACCATCAATGTGCTATCTACAACACCTATAGTCATTACACTCATTTGTGTCCCCACATGGATCATGTCCAACAAATCCTTCAAAATGACCAACAACATGATCAGAACGTGTATGCTCCAAATCAACCAAACCCAACACCAAAAGGCACTTCACCTATGGTGCTCTAAAACCCCATACCACACCAAGGGATGATTACAACCCAACCCTTGGCCCCACATGCCCCCGTAATTCCTGCTGTGACCACATTTACAGAGGCTAGTGTCCATCACCTCATGACAATGTCGTTTGAAGAAGTCAACCTCCAAACTCAGCGCAACCAGTATGGATCCACCATAGAAACTTCTGACCCATCAGTGACGTCTACCTCTACCAGTGCTAACATGTCTATAAATTTACCAAGACCCCCCGCCCATGGGGATTCCAATGCCCCATAGTTCCCTATGTGCCATTTCGCAAACAATGCTACTACTAGAGTTGTCCTCAACTACAGCATAGTTCACGACTTGGGCCAATATCCTATGGCCATGTATTCTTTGGAAGTGTTTAAAAATTTCCCAACACAACTTAAAGCATTGATTTTCGTGCTAGGTGCCATTGATCCCTCGAATTCTAGGTTGATCACGTTCGACTTGGATTGAGGAGAACCTAGGATGTTGTCTAATGTCACCTTCCAGGTTCCGATCTCAATTCAAAATTTGGTCATACATCGATGCATCATTGATGAAGGGGCCTCCACCCATGTCATGTCGACCACTGTTTGGCAGAAACTCGGGTCCCCTACCCTTCAACCTTTTACCACCACTCTCCGTGCCTACGATGGTCACTCCACTTAGCCATAGGGAATTCTAACGAACATTCATGTCGAGCTAGCTAGTAAAGTAGCATTGATTGATATTGAGGTTGTTAATTCCCAGCTTGACTATGATCTCCTCCTAGGACATAGCTACATGTATGCCATACGAGTTGTGGCCTCTACCATCTTTCGACTCTTGATGTTCCCTCATGATGGGAAGATCGTGACTATTGACCAACTGACTTGCTACGATCCTAAGGGTCCGGCCACAATGGAACATGTCCTTTCGACTATCAACTCCACCATTGATAGCATTTCCATTCCATCCTTGTCTGTTGTTGGCTCGAGTCTATTTTCCAACACTCCTATGATGGACACCTTTTTGTCCTTACCACCTCCGCCTATGCCGACTGAAGTATTGGATTTGTGTACTGTCATACCCAGTACCATTCTGACTACATCAAAACCTTAGTCGCAACCTCCACATTAGTCACCAGGAAACTATTGGGGTTCATTCTCAATCCACACGATTCCTTTCCTGTTTTCACCATCTGGAATCGTGAGCAAGCATGTCATGGCTACTCTAAACTTACCAAAATTTATGCTAGGAATTCTTGTGTGGTACCTCGATCCAACAACCCCACCCTGAATCCCTAGGATGTATTGACTCTCATCCAATCATTGATATGGTGTCACACCCACTTCCTGGTCCATCAAAGAATCTGTTAAGTCATGAATTTGTTTTCATTAGTCTTATATTTTGTTTGTGTTTTGAATCTTGCTTATTTGTCTACTTCTAGCAAATTTTGGTTTAGAGTGCAATTTTGGGTTTATGCCATTAGGTTTCCATCATTTTAGTTTTTTCTTATGTTCTGAAGGGTTTTATAGGATATATGTTGATTAAAGGTTTCATGAATAACACTAAGATCAAGGCTTATCGCATAAACCTAATTTAAAGTTAAATTAGGGGTCAAATAGCACAAAATTTGATTTTTAAACTTTCTTGTAGTGCAACGGTTAAAATTTTGCATTGGCGCGCTACAAGAAAATCGCAGGTGCAAAATTTGTCAGTTTTTACGCCAAATTCTCCAATGATTTCGCTCCTGGGATGACTAATCACATGTGTAGGCAGGTTTGATACGTGTTTCATCAAGATAATCATGTAAACAGGTGTTGGCTATGACGGGAGGGAGATCGTGGCAGTCAGAAGTAAAGGCATGGAAAATCATGACAGACAGTGGAATGAGGTGAGATTGACGGGAAAGAGGTTCTCGAGTTAAGCATTATGAAGCTGGTGGAGAAGTGGAATGAAGACACATTGCTAAAAATTGGGAATTGGCAGTTGAAGAAGGAATTTAGGGTTTCTCAGCGCGACAGTCAGAAGTAAGCTGAAGACTCGAAGACACCTGAAGGGTTCAATTCAACATTCAGATAGTCCAAGAATCAACTTTTAACACCTGCAGCAAGCTAGGAGTGAGGTATTCTGCGTGAACTTGGTCATGGCCTGCTAAATTGGGGGTTTTTTCTATTAAGCCTTATAATGTTAAATTGTTAAAAGAAAACATAAACTCATGTATTCAACAAACTCCCAACTGTGAGAGATCAGTCCAAAAGGTCTAAATGAACATCTTTGATGTTAGTAAAGTTCAGCAGGAGCTCTGTTAAAAATTTTGGTGCTCTATTTGACCTAATTATCCAAGCTCAATACAAAACATTCCCTGCATTGATAATAGAACTGACTATTAAAAAATCGAGGAAAAATAGCCAGGGAGAATTCAAAGGAGAACTGACTGTCAAAACTATGAAAACTTGTGGAAAATAGGCTGTTAAGTCACTAACAGGTTTTGAAAATCACACAGAAGCATCATCAAGCCTGGGGAAAGCAGATGAAGAAGAGTGGGAAGACCAACAGGGCTGAACCCAATGAGCTGAATTGGATAGACAAATTTCGAGGATGTGCTGAAATTTTTGAGAATGCTGGATGGTTGAACTTTTTTAAAAGGATTGATGGATATAATACTGAAGTTTCTCATAAATTTGCTCAATGTTATAACAAAGATATAGTATCATTTGATACTATGAAGTTCAAATTAACTGTAGATTTGGTGGCTGAAGCAACAGGGGTCAAGAATGAAGGAGAGCTTTGGTTCAAAAATGTGCCATTTACCTTCAATGCCCAAAGGTATCTATTGCCTGGCATTGTTCCAGATTGGAGCAAGGTAGTGCTCATACATAATTTCAGAGCTGAATGGGTAGAGCCTATCAAGGTTCTACAAAGCTACATTACATGTGAAGGGAGGTATGCTTTTGTCTTCAAGTATCATTTCAGGTTTCTTCAACACCTTAGTGGTGAATCAAGGATGAATCTCCCTTTCTTCCTGCTAAAGAGATTGCAGAAAATGTCCAGTAGGATCAAAGAACATCATGACCACACTGCATAGTCCATCTTTCACCAGGGATTGATCAAGCTTATTATCAACAGTGTTCTGCAGAAAGAAGGAAAGACTAGGGATTACTTTCTCTTTTGGTCTGGATTCCAAAATAACCAGGAAGGATAGCCTACCAAAAAGCAGGTTGATAAGGGACAAACCCTAATTAGAAAATTAAGACAAAAGGTGAAGGTTGAATACGATAAATGCGTCAAGTTAGAGGAAGTGGCAGAACCTTCAAAAGGAGATTATGAATCTCAACAACCTCTAGTTAACAGTGAGAACAAAAATTTGCTTTTTATTCACAAGGAAACCCAACCCGTTCAAAATGAAGCACTAGCAGAAGCACTTATTGATGAAAAAATTGTTTCTACAGAGAAGGTTTCAGTAGAGGAAGAAAATACTAAGGTCCAACAACAAATTCCAATCACCATCTTGTCTGAAGATGAAGCATATTTGTTGGAAGGGGATGAGTTGACTGTCAGTGCTAAGACTAGGGTTGGCACACAAAGGGAGTTCTACAGTTAGGAGGATAAGACAGTAATACCAAAGAGAAAGAAGATTAAAGTTAAAGAATTTGCCTCTATTATGCATTAAGGAAAAAGTTTAAAGATGGTAGGAGAGTTTGCTCCAGGCTGGAGACCCAAAACTAGACCCAAAAACAAATTGAGGCTAAACATGAAGAAGTTATTGAATCCTAAGTTGAAAACAGAAGGAATAACTATGATTGACACTTCTTCCTCAGATGAAAAGTTCGAGTCTAGCAAGGGTGACAACAAAGGGAAAAAACCATTAAAGATAGAAGAAGAATCTAGCCTCACCGAGACAAAATTGTCTGCTGTGCTTTTGGAAATACGAGGTAAACTTTTGAAGGAACAGCAAAAAGATGAAACAAAGATTTCTTATTCAGAAAACAAGCTATTAATGGATGAAAATGCTCCCGCTGAAATAGATAATCAAGAAAACCCAAGTGTTCATGATACTTCCACAGAGCTACTGCCTGAGGATGAGGAAATCTTCAGAAAGTTGAACATCCCATGGCTGCCTAGTGAGCTACAAAGTACAACAGGAAGCAAGGAATTTGACTCAGAGAAGGAAAATTTGCAAAGAGCCATCAAGCAGTATAAACATCAAATAGAGTATATGCAAGAAACAAATGATGGTTTGATTACAGCTAATAGAAGACTCAGGGAAGACCTAGAAGAGGTGAATGATCACTACCAAGAACTCATTGCAGTCTCCAAAGAGGCCTTAAAATGGAAAAGAAGTACAGATTTGCAGTTTGCAGATTAAAACAGACTATCGGAAATCTATAGCAATAGAATAAGGAGCTTACAAGAAGAATGATAGAGATGGAAGCTGAGAAGCAGAAAGCTAGGAGAAAGGCCCAAGCCTTAGAGGGGATAGCTCTGTTAGCAGAAGCTGCTAAAGACCTATGAGCATTGTTAGCAAAAACAATTACTTTTTATTTTTGAAGAGTACTTTATTTTTGTAATTTTTATAATACCCTATCGATGAGTAGGCTAAAAAAACGGTTAGGGTTTAGACTCTAATTGAATTTTGAAAAAACAATATTTAGGAAGGTCACAAAGAGAACAAGGGGTTCGACTTTTGGATGGCTAGGGGAGGTCTCTTGAATTATTGATAAGCTAAGTACTTGACTCTCATGTGTATTTGATGAACTGATTATGAAATATATGCTCCATATTACCCTTCAGTCTGTTCTTTGGCTTCATTTTTAGATTGTTTAGCTACACAAATGATAATTTCATTGCTGGTTTATATTTTTTATGCTTGTAGTGCTTGTCAGTTGTGAATGAACTTCAATGTTATGTTCTGTTGGATACCTGGTTATTATATTATGCATCTCAGTTCTTCTTTACTTGTGATTTAGTTCCTATTTGGGTTATGAATGTATTCCCTCTTGTCACCAAACCTCACAACCAGAAAATCCTTTCAAAAGAAACCTAAAAACCTAGTTTTGTTTGATTGAATATTTGAGATTGTGTTGGCTTGTTTCTTTGTAGTCTGGAAACAATTTCTGGCACAAACATCTTTGGCGCCGTTGCCGGGGAACGAAGTTGAAAACATGTTTTTCCTTGGGATACTTATCATTTCACTGGTTTTAAGAGGTGAACTTAAACCATCACATCTTTAAGACTACTTTTCACCAGTTTGTCACAGTGGCTACTAGGGGAGTTGGAACTAGAAACAGGCCTATTTCACCATTGCAATTGGGTGTTACAGATATTGAAGACAGCAAGAAAGATTAGAAGGTCTCAGTCATTACCATCCCTATGTGACCCTGACCAGTTGGATGGTTCATCACTTTCATCTGTGTTGAGAAAAGAATAAGAAACTTCACCCTGGTTAAAGCCTATAATTCTTGACAGTAACTTCCAAGTTTTTACTAATCCTCAATATTTCAGAAAAGATAAAACAATATCCCCTGGTAAGATACCTCTTTTTCAGTTGAAAGTGGGTAAAAACCCCTTTCAGCCAAGTTCCAGTCAAACCTCTTCATCACCAAAGTCAGTCAGCCATAAAATGGCAGCCCAAAATCACCCTATAGACATGATGGACCGAATGGTTGCAGCCAGATATGCACCATTGGTTTTGCCTCATCCTTTAAATGCACTGCCTGGAGGTGACTATCAGAAATATTTTCCTAGGTTTAATGGGCAGGGTGAAACTACAGCTGAAGAGCATTGGGAAGCTTTCCTTAGTTATGCTAATAACCAAAACATTGAAGCCAAGGATGTATGGATGAGAATGTTCATGTAGAGCCTTGATGGAGATGTCAGGAAATGGTTTAGGGAGTTGCCTGCTAACTCGATCACTATCATTGAAGAACTTCGTGATATCTTCATGAGACAATGGGGTGACACCAAAGACCATACATACTACATAACTGAGTTTGGATCCCTTAGGAGGAAAATGGATGAAACTATTGCAGACTTTTCAAAGAGGTTTAACAAAATGTACAGTAGAATTCCTACATAAATAAAGCCTACAGAAACATCTACAAAACTTACATATGCAAATGCTTTCGATCATGAATTTTCCTTATTACTAAGAGAAAGGATACCTATTTCTTTACTGAATATGTAGGATGCAACATTGGAGGTAGAATCTAACATATTGGCTTCCAATAGATTGAAGAAAGAAACAACTCAGCAAATCTATGATAGGAAAGGAAAGAAAGAAGCAGCACCAGGAGGTTCACCTTCCCATTCTGCTGAAGGGAAAATTGATGAGATGGCTAAGTTGGTGAAGATTTTGACTGCAAATTAAACAAATTAGAACTAGAGAAAATTTTCAGCAAGCCTGTTCCAGAAGGTGAAAGAAACCCTAACAATCAGAACCAATTCAGAAGACAATTTGCTCCCCGTTTCATGCCTAGAGAACGAAGGAATAATGATATCCAGCGGGAAAGGAGAGAAACTGAGGACCAAAGAGTACCACCACCTCTTCAGGAAACAATGTTGCTGATGAAGAAGAGGTTGATGATGAAATGATATTTGAGGACACTGATCAGGATACGAACCATTTTGGAGAAAGATTGTCTTGGGGTTTTTTCACTGAGGAGGAATTTCTAAATGCAGAATGCTATGATGGTGATATGTTCGAAACAGAGGATGATTTAGGTCTGAAAATGACTGCTGTAACTGCTGATGTCTGTCAAAATGAACTCAATAAGATTGTGAATCTGAGGTCAGGTCCAAAACAGGTAGTACAAATCCCGAAGAAGAAGGTCGTTGTCCCTGCTAAGCAGCCATCTAATCCCGTGATAGACAAAAGACAAGTTTCAGAAAAACAAAAGAAGAAAATGGAGGTTGAAGAGGTAAACAAAACTGTGCAGAATTTTAGCCTAGAAAATGAATTAGGTAAGTTAGATATTCTCATACCTTTAACTGAATTAATGAAAAACTCTTCATATAAAGAATCAGTTCTTAAGATTATTAATTGAGAAAGCAATCAACCTATTTCTGATATGGTGAATTTGCAAGAAGAAAATCCTAGGATTTTCATTGGATCAGCCTTGGCTGAAAAGACTGAAAATGAAGTAGGTGCTTCACCTCCATTCTACATTACTCTGACAGTTCATGAACAAATGATACATAATTGTTTGTTAGATTCGGGAGCATCACACAATTTAATGCCAAAGGCTGTTATGGAGGCTTTAGGTCTGAGTATCACCAAACCCTATCATGATCTGTATGTATTCGATTCCTAAGCAGTGAACTGTTTAGGGGTAATAAAGGACATGGTTGTCAGTTTGTCTCAATTACCCATGAAAAGTGTGATCATGGATGTAGTGGTAGCTGATATTACACCTAAATTTGGGTTACTTCTCACCTAGCTGATCTTGGGCAAAGAAACTTAGTGGAACCTTACAAATGGATTTATCATATGCTACTATTCCTATGTTTGGAGGAGAAAATAGAAGACTGTACATAGAGCTTCAGTTTTCCTATATTGTAACAGATGACAAGAACACTACCAACCATCCACTGTATGCTGTTGATAAAGACCTAGGTACTTGCATGTTACATTTTAGTGATGAAAACAATACTGCTGGTTTGTTACAAGTTGAAAGGGAACAACTAGTAAAATGCAGTAGAGAACAGGAGGATGAATTGTGGCAATTATACTTTCATGGATCTTCTTGCAAAGAAGGTGCTGGAGCAGGGGTTTTTCTTATATCCCATGGAGGTGAAATAGTAAAGCTGATGTATAAATTAGAGTTTATTACTACAAACAATACTACTGAATATGAAGCTTTGCTGTTAGGATTAAAAGATGCCAAATATTTGGGCATTCAGCAGATTTCTGCATTTGGCGACTCCGAATTAGTTGTTCAGCAGGTGAAAAACAACTATCAAGTGAAGCAGGGTTTGTTGAAAGTCTACTGAAATGAGGTATGGGACATGATTGAAAATTGTTTTGTAGCTTTTAACATCACCTATATTCCAAGATACCATAATCAGACTGCAGATTCATTGGCATGGCTGCTACACACTTTAGAATCCCCAAGACCACTCAGTTGAGATATCCCATTGAAGTTAGGTATAGACCATCTGTACCTGATAATGTAAAGAAGTGGAGAGTGTTTGAAGATGATATTGAAATTAAAAGGTTTTTAGAGCTTACACATGAGTTTTCTAATTCCTTGATTGATCAAGAGGAAGATGAAGGGGATGGACAAGTGGAAGAGATTGCTGAAAATGAAATAGCTGGACACAAAATCATCGAATTAAAAAGTAATTTCATCCCAAAGGGTTTGGTACCTTTGGAAAGGATTTTTTCGAAAGATGATACACTCTTAAAACCCGTCATATAGTCCTCAGAAGAGAATGTGGTGGATTGTAACATTGGCTCTGCAGAACAACCTAGAATGGTAAAAATTTCTAAAGCACTTACAGCTGAACAAAGAAATAGGTACATTCAATTGTTAAAGGAACATGTTGATGTTTTTGCATGGTCTTATGAGGAATTGAGGACATATGACATTGGAATTATACAACATAAAGTCCCTATAAAACCAAATGTCAAACCTTTTCGTCAGAAATTAAGGAGGATTAATCCAACCTTGTTTCCTGTTATTGAAAAAGAAGTGAAGAAGTTATTGGATTCCAAGATCATAGTGCTCCTTAGGTACTCTTCATGGGTGGCTAATCTAGTTCCTGTTAGAAAAAAGAATGGGGAAATCAGGTTGTGTGTTGAATTTAGACATTTGAATAGATCTTCACTAAAGGATAATTATCCTCTGCCTAAAATTGAGCAAATATTGCAGAAAGTGGTCGGGGCACAGAGGATCTCAATGGTTGATGGTTTCTCAGGGTACAATCAGATTTCTATGCATCCTAATGATAAGGAGAAAATTTTTTTTACCACTCCTTTGGGAACTTTCATGTATGATAAGATGCCTTTCGGTCTAATGAACGCTGGAGCCACTTTTTAGAGGGCTATGTATATTGCTGTCATAGGAGAAAAGGACAAGTTTGTGGTAATCTACCTAGATGATATTACTTTTTTCTCACAATCAGATGATGAACATCTAAAGCATTTGAAGCAGACTTTCTTGAAATGTAGAAAATTTGGCCTGTCCTTGAATCCAAAGAAGTCACACTTTGCTGTACAGGAGGGAAAATTACTGGGTCATTTAGTTTCTGCTGATGGTATAAGGATTGATCCCGAAAGGGTGAAAGCAATATTGAAAATAAGTCTACCAAGAAGTAAAAAATATGTCTAATCTTTCATTGGTAAAATAATTTTTCTGCGTTGGTTTATACCAAACTTTGTTGAGATTATCAAGTAGATCACAACAATGCTTAAAAAGGATCAGGAAGTCAGGTGGACCACTGAGGCAAAGAGAAGATCAAAGTGGCTCTTATTGAAGCCCCTGTATTAGTAAGTCCATATTTTACCAGAGAATTTCTTACATTCTCATTTGCATCAGAGGATACAATAGCAGTTGTTTTGTTGCAGAATAATAAGGAAGGATTGGAGCAACCTATTGCATTCTTCAGCAAAACTGTCAGGGATTCTGAATTAAAATACAGTATCTTAGAAAAATAGGCCTATGCTTTGGTAAAAGATTTAAAGTTTTTCAAAATCTATGTCTTGCATTCTAAAGTTATTTCATATGTGCCTAATGATGCTGTAAAATATGTTTTGACACAGCCTGATAGTGAGGGGAAAAGAGGCAAGTGGATTGCTAAAATCATGGAGTATGATGTAGATATCAGACCTACCAAACTAGTCAAGGGGCAGGGTTTAGCCAAGTTGCTGGCTGAATCAAATTGTCAAGCTTTGGGATTGCATGTGATGGCTGAAGAGTTAGCACAGGAAGAAGATCAAGCAATGTTGGAAAAAGAGAAGATTATGGACTATTATTCAGCATCCACATGGTACACAGACATTGTGTATTTTTTGTTGTTTTTGCAATGTCCTGAGCATTTAGATAGGAAAGCTGCTATATATTTAAAGCTAAAAGCTACTAAGTATTGTTTAGTAGAAGAGCAATTATTCTGGAAGGACCCAGGCGGTATTCTACTCAGATGCTTGGATAAATATGAAATTGAAGGAGTAATTTCTGAATCTCATGAGGGTGCTTTTGGAGGTCACAACTACTAGAAGGCAACAACATACAAGATTTTAAGAGATGGGTACTATTGTCCCTCTTTGTTTGCAGAATTATATCAGCAGGTAAGAGCCTGTATCCCTTCTCAGAAGTTTGCTGGCAAACAAAAATTGTTGTCATTGCCCCTAAAACCTATTGCAGTAAGTGCTCCTTTCCAGCAATGGGGTCTGGATTTTATAGGGGAGATAAATCCATCTTTCTCAGGACAACACAGGTGGATTCTAACTGCAACAAACTTCTTTAAAAAATGGGTGGAAGCCATCCCTACTAGGAATGCCACAGACAAAGTAATTATGGAATTTATTGAAGAAAATATCCTTAGTAGGTTTGGGTGTCCTCAGAAAATAGTAACAGATAATGCAAATGCTTTCAAGTCTAAGGCAATGGAATCATTTTGTGAAAAGAATGGTATCTTGCTGAAGAATTCAACTCCTTACTATCCCCAAGGTAATGGTTTAGCTGAATCCTCAAATAAGAACATCATTCAGAGTATCAAAAATTTACTTAAGCATAATAAGAGATCATGGGATTCTATGCTGAAATATGCATTATGGGCTGATAGGATAACAGTCAAACAAGCAATTGGAACCTCTCCTTTCCAATTAGTGTATGGCACAGATGCAGTTTTTCCTATTCAATTGGGTATCCCAGTGATGAAGTTTCTTCAGAATTGCCAGGAAGAACCAAATGATATGCATAGAAGAATTTATGAGATGATAGAGTTACAACAGAACGGGGAAAAAGTGGAAGAAAGGGCACAGTTATACAGGTTGAAGATTAAAAGCATATTTGATAGGAAAATCAAAGATAACACTTTCTTAGTTGGTGATATGGTTCTGAGGTGGGATGCCAGGAAAGAGCAAAAATAGAAGCATGGCAAATTTGACAACCTCTGGTTTGGCCCTGTCCTAGTGTCTAAGATGTTGGAAAATAACACTTTTGTCCTGCAGTCTTTGGAAGGAGAGGAATTGTCAAGTCCAGTCAATGGACGATTCCTCAAGCATTTCTACAGTCTTTGAGGAGATTTTTACCTTTCATTGTATATACCGGTGTGAGTAAAGCATAATAAGGACTCCATAACCCAATGGAAATTTTGTAGACTAGTAGGTAGCAGAAGAGAAGGCACTGGTCTACAGGTTCTTGAAGCCTAACAAGGAGGAATTCATCCCGCAGCTGGAGCCAGATGTTAAGTCATGAATTTGTTTTCATTAGTCTTATATTTTGTTTGTGTTTTGAAGCTTTCTTATTTGTCTACTTCTAGCAAATTTTGGTTTAGAGTGCAATTTTGGGTTTATGCCATTAGGTTTCCATCATTTTTGTTTTTTCTTATGTTCTGAAGGGTTCTATAGGATATATGTTGATTAAAGGTTTCATGAATAACACTAAGATCAAGGTTTATCACATAAACCGAATTTAAAGTTAAATTAGGGGTCATATAGCACAAAATTTGTTTTTTAAACTTTCTTGTAGCGCAACAGTTAAAATTTTGCACTGGCGCGCTACAAGAAAATTGTGGGTGCAAAATTTGTCAGTTTTTACGCCAAATTCTCCAATGCTTTCTCTCCTAGGATGACTAATCACATGTGTAGGCAGTTTTGATACGCGTTTCATCAAGATAATCATGTAAACAGGTGTTGGCTATGACGGGAGGGAGATCGTGGCAGTCAGAAGTAAAGGCATGGAAAATCATGACAGACAGTGGAATGAGGCGAGATTGACGAGAAAGAGGTTCTCGAGTTAAGCATTATGAAGCTGGTGGAGAAGTGGAATGAAGACACATTGCTAAAAATTGGGAATTGTCAGTTGAAGAAGGAATTTAGGGTTTCTCAGCGCGACAGTTGGAAGTAAGATGAAGACTCGAAGACACCTGGAGGGTTCAATTCAACATACAGATAGTCCAAGAATCAACTTTTAACACCTGCAGCAAGCTGGGAGTGAGTTATTCCGCGTGACCTTGTTCATGGCCTATTAAATTGGGGGTTTTTTCTATTAAGCCTTATAATGTTAAATTGTTAAAAGAAAACATAAACTCATGTATTCAACAAACTCCCAACGGTGAGAGATTAGTCCAAAAGGTCTAAATGAACATATTTGATGTTAGTAAAGTTCAGCAGCAGCTCTATTAAACATTTTGGTGCTCTATTTGACCTAATTATCCAAGCTCAATACAAAACATTCCCTGCATTGATAATAGAAGTGACTGTTAAAAAATAGAGGAAAAACAACCAGGGAGAATTTAAAGGAGAAATGACTATCAAAACTGTGAAAACTTGTGGAAAATAGGCTATTAAGTCACTAACAGGTTTTGAAAATCACATAGAAGCATCATCAAGCCTGGGGAAAGTAGATGAAGAAGAGTGGGAAGACCAACAGGGCTGAACCCACTGAGCTGAATTGGATAAAAAAATTTCAAGGATGTGCTAAACTTTTTGAGAATGATGGATGGTTGAACTTTTTTAAAAGGATTGATGGATATAATACTGAAGTTTCTCACAAATTTTCTCAATGTTATAACAAAGATATAGTATCATTTGATACTATGAAGTTCAAATTAACTGTAGATTTGGTGGCTGAAGCAACAGGGGTCAAGAATGAAGGAGAGATTTGGTTCAAAAAGGGGCCATTTACCTTCAATGCCCAAAGATATCTATTGCCTGGCATTGTTCCAGATTGGAGCAAGGGAGTGCTCATACAAAATTTCAGAGCCGAATGGGTAGAGCCTATCAAGGTTCTACAAAGCTACATTACATGTGAAGGGAGGTATGCTTTTGTCTTCAAGTATCATTTCAGGTTTATTCAACACCTTAGTGGTGAATCAAAGATGAATATCCCTTTCTTCCTGCTAAAGAGCTTGCAGAAAATGTCCAGCAGGATCAAAGAACATCATGACCACACTGCCCAGTCCATCTTTCACCATGGATTGATCAAGCTTATTATCAGCAGTGTTCTGCAGAAAGAAGGAAAGAATTGGGATTACTTTCTCTTTTGGTCTGGATTCCAAAATAACTAGGAAGGACATCCTACCAAAAAGCAGGTTGATAAGGGACAAACCCTAATTAGAAAATTAAGACAAAAGGTGAAGGCTGAAGATGATAAATGTGTCAAGTTAGAGGAAGTGGCAGAACCTTCAAAAGGAGATTATGAATCTCAGCAACCTCTAGTTTACAGTGAGAACAAAAATTTGCTTTTTATTCACAAGGAAACCTAGCCCGTTCAAAATGAAGCACTAGCAGAAGCACCTATTGATGAAAAAATTGTTTCTACAGAGAAGGTTTCAGTAGAGGAAGAAAATACTAAGGTCCAACAACAAAGTCCAATCACCATCTTGTCTGAAGATGAAGCATATTTGTTGGAAGGGGATGAGTTGACTGTCAGTGCTAAGACTAGTGTTGGCACACAAAGGGAGTTCTACAGTCAGGAGGATAAGACAGTAATACCAAAGAGAAAGAAGATTAAAGTTAAAGAATTTGCCTCTATTATGCATCAAGGAAAAATTTTAAAGATGGTAGGAGAGTTTGCTCCAGGCTGGAGACCCAAAACTAGACCCAAAAATAAATTGAGGCTAAACATGAAGAAGTTATTGAATCCTAAGTTGAAAACAGAAGGAATAACTATGATTGACACTTCTTCCTCAGATGAAAATTTTGAGTCTAGCAAGGGTGACAGCAAAGGAAAAAAACCATTAAAGATAGAAGAAGAATCTAGCCTCACCGAGACAAAATTGTCTGCTGTGTTTTTGGAAATACAAGGTAAACTTTTGAAGGAATAGCAAAAAGATGAAACATAGATTTATTATTCAAAAAACAAGCTGTTAATGGATGAAAATGCTCCTGCTGAAACATATAATCAAGAAAACCCAAGTGTTCATGATACTTCCACAGAGCTGCTGCCTGAGGATGAGGAAATCTTCAGAAAGCTGAACAAACCATGGCTGCCTAGTGAGCTACAAAATACAACAGGAAGCAAGGCATTTGACTTAGAGAAGGAAAATTTGCAAAGAGCCATCAAGCAGTATAAACATCAAATAGAGTATATTGAAGAAACAAATGATGGTTTGATTACAGCTAATAGAAGACTCAGGGAAGACCTAGAAGAGGTGAATGATCACTACCAAGAACTCATTTCCGTCTCCAAAGAGGCCTTAAAAAGGAAAAGAAGTACAGATTTACAGTTTGCAGGATTAAAATAGACTATCAAAAATCTATAGCAACAGAATAAGGAGCTTACAAGAAGAATGACAGAGATGGAAGCTGAGCAACAGAAAGCTAGGAGAAAGGCCCAAGCCTTAGAGGGGATAGCTCTGTTAGCAGAAGCTGCTAAAGACCTATGAGCATTGTTAGCAAAAACAGTTACTTTTTATTTTTGAAGAGTACTTTATTTTTGTAATTTTGATAATACCCTATCGATGAGTAGGTTAAAAAAATAGTTAGGGTTTAGACTCTAACTGAATTTTGAAAAAATAGTATTTAGGAAGGTCACAAAGAGAACAAGGGGTTCAACTTTTGGATGGATAGGGGAGGTCTCTTGACTTATTGATAAGCTAAGTACTTGACTCTCATGTGTATTTGATGAACTGATTATGAAATATATGCTCCATATTACCCTTCATTATGTTCTTTGGCTTCATTTTTAGCTTGTTTAGCTACACAATTGATAATTTCATTGCTGGTTTATATTTTTTATGCTTGTAGTGCTTGTCAGTTGTGAATGAACTTCAATGTTATGTTTTGTTGGATACCTGGTTATTATATTATGCATCTCAGTTCTTCTTTACTTGTGATTTAGTTCCTATTTGGGTTATGAATGTATTCCCTCTTGTCACCAAACCTCACAACCAGAAAATCCTTTCAAAAGAAACCTAAAAACCTAGTTTTGTTTGATTGAATATTTGATATTGTGTTGGCTTGTTTCTTTGTAGTCCGGAAACAATTTCTAGCACAAACAGAATCCATTCGTCTCCAAACCTGCACCTCCTCCTCCCAAGAAGGTTGGGAGAAATGAATCCAAAGTAACGAATGAACCTCGACTGGATCCCCTTTGTGCATTGTGCAACATCCAAGGTTGTGTGACACAAAATTGTACAGGGTTTACTATCCCTCGCACCCACATGGATGTTATTGATACATCTAATGGAACTCCAATAGTCACCATCCCAAATCCACAGGCGGTTAAGAACAAATCATTGCGAACCAACCATCGTTGTGTAATTTGTGGCTTGTATGGTCACTACTCTCACCATTGCCTCGATTTTGTTGAGTATTAGTTAACCCTTCATGACCTTCAAAAACGATCGCATGAGTCTGACATCACTTTCCTTAAGGATATACACCTTCCATATTCTTGCTCAAACACAACCAACACCATTTACATGATCTCTAGTTCCACTAGTCCTTCCATTCCCTTAGACATAGTTGATCCCTTCGATCTATATACGCATTGTTTTAACAATAAGGAAATCCTTGAAGCTCTATCAGCTCTTGAGTACCCTTGGAATGATATGCACCATTGCTCATTCTTTATTCCCAATGAACCTCTTTCATCGTCAGATCAGTACTCAGTTGAAGCCAAAGACTTCATCCATGGAAAAGTCAACTGGTTCAAGAAGCCCATCCCGACACCTGAAGCCTTTGAAGAGGGTAATATGGCCAACATTTCTCCAACCATTAAGGTCAACATATCAACCAACCCTGAGGTAGTTTAAGACAATAAAATAGGAGCATCCTGCTCCCCTGAAGAGGTGGCTTCCTACAAAGCTCTTTTTCAGTAGTTCCGTGATGTTTTCGCTTGGTCCTATACCAATATTCTTGGGCTTGATCCATCCATCGTCAAACATCATATCAACACATGGATTGATGTTGCACCTATTCGCCAAAAACAAAGACCCATTCACCCTTCAAAGGCTCTTGCTGTAAAAGATGAGATCGAAAAACTGCGCAAAGCAGGTTTCATATACCCCATCGTGTATACCACTTGGGTTTCTAATCTTGTTCCCATTAATAAAAACAAGGTACCATTCGTGTTTGTACCAACTTTCATGATTTGAACTTGGCATGCCCCAAGGACAATTTCCCCACTCCCTTCATTGAACAAATCATTGATGCCTGTGCCGGGCATGAAGTCTTTTCATTAATGGATGGTTTTCTGAGTATAACCAAATTCAGATCTGAAAAGAAGACCAGTACAAGATTTCTTTCACAACCCCTTGGGGAACGTTTTCATATTAAGTCATGCCATTCGGCCTTAAAAATGATGCAGCCACTTTTCAGTGGGCCATGACATACTGCTTCCACGACCTTATCCATATAATCTTGGTTTACCTGGATGACCTCACGGCTCACTCTCAAAAGTGTTCGCAGCATCTAGATGACTTACAACATATCTTCTTACGATGTCGCAAATACAACGTTCGCTTGAACCATCTCAAGTGTGTTTTTTGTGTCTCAGCTAGGCATTTGCTTGGATTTATCATCTATCACAAAGGGATTGCGGCTTATCCTCTAAATATTCAAGCAATTCTAAATATTCATCCCCCATGTACTTTGCACCAATTGTAGAGTCTCGATGATAAGGCCAAATTCCTTCACTGAAGGTTCTATACCTGACGTCACCATGAGTACACTTCGGTCATAGTTTTTATTTTTTGTTTTGCATCGTTTTTACCATGAGTCAGTGACCCCATCTAGTAGTTTCTCCATGCCTAGTCGCAGTGAGTCCATTGTAAAACTACATTGCATAATTTTCACATGAGTGGGTGGATCTAAGATATCCACCCTGCCCCTGAGCCATTGGTACCCCACTGGAGGGTCCGGTCCCACTTCTGCACATGCACACAGTATGTCGCATGTATGATCTAGCTACCACCATTCTAGCATACTATCAGGTCCCTAGACATGTAATGGAGGTTGAGGCATCTCTAGGATCTCTGTGTTCATCCATGCTCACGTATGGATCATCCTTTATGGGGACAAGAAGTTTCCACCACCATGAAAAAAAGATCCAAGATGAAGAGGTGACATGTACTAGATTGACTTCCTCCCTACTTTCTTTAAGCCATTTCTCAGAGTCACTTCAATTTGGTTGCCACCATGCAAATCCCACCTTGTATGCTGAGCTAACTCCGTACCATAGGCCTCCATTTGTTCTAGTTTTTCTTCGTGCACCACTGTACTAGGGGCAACATCACTAGTTGTTAGTCAGAGTTATTCGGAGTCTGTTTGAGACACCGTTAGCACCATCGGGTTCAGTTTTTTTTCCTCTATCTTTTGACGAGACCCTTGTCTCATGCTTCCACTATGATTTTTTGGTACATTTCCTGGAATTCACCTTGATTTGCGTTCCATCACATGAATCTCCCTTTGTATGTATTGGCATGTTCACGATCCATTCGCTCCATCCATACTGCACAGTTGGCCATTTTTGACCTCCATCCATCCTATCGCAAAGGGGGCCCCATTAGTGTTCTGCATTTATTCCCATCAACCATGTTCACAACATAACCTCTTTCCATATATCGAACACTTCCCCCTTGCTTAATAGACCATTACAGAGTTTTTTTTAAGCTCTTTTCTGACTCCTAAAAGAATGAAAACATTGCGGAGCACGCTTGCTTCCTTTCACACTCATTAAAGTATTTGAAAGGTAGTCTATGTAGCCTCGTTTATCTCCTTTTTCAGACTATGTATACTATCATAAGAAAAGGACCACTTTGGCACACTCAAGCCAGGAACATTTCCCTTTTCATCCTGTTAAAACTAAAAATTGTTCCTAATTTTTGTGTGTTGTTTTTCAAAGACTTATTTCTTATTTATTTTTCATTTTTTATTTTGTTTTAAATTTTAATAATGTTTAATGCATCTTATTTTGGTTTATAGGTTTTAGTTGATTTAATTTATTTTGTTTGATCTTATTAAGTTTTCTTTTGGATTGCTAAGTATTATATTTCCTTTGAAGTCTGAAATGCTTATATTAAAGTCTATTCCGAGGTTTATATTTAAGGTCTAACCTTTGCCTTTGAGTTTTTTGTTAACATTTTCATGAGAACATTCCTGTAGTGCAAAGATCAAGGTCTATGCAATAAAAAACTATAGGAATACTAAATCATTGGAAAGAGTGGGGGTTTATCGTGGCCATTGCAGCTAAAGACAATTGAAGATAATGGTAGTTTTTTCAGCCACATGTTGAAGACATCATGACACATGTTCATAAATCGAGTTCACAATCATGACAGATGTATGAAGAGGTGTAAAGATCGTTAGTAAAATCATGCTCTTGACTATCACGATTTAATTTAGGCTATGACTTTTACTGTTACAGAGAAAGAAAGGATTAAAGTGAAATGTGGCTAAGAAGGTTTTACGAATAAAAGATGTGCATAGTTATGCTCTGTTTTTCTTGTTTTAGTCATTGTAATTGAGCATGGATTACGAGGAAATGGAGATGAATTTCAGAAATTCCAAAGAGGGTTTTGTTTATCATGGATTCATTCATAAAAAATTATCTCAGTTCTGCAACAACTGTCATCATTTACGATATTCAAATTCATCTTTGTGGCCTATTTTTCAGGGTTTGGATTATTTAATATTTTCCTGTTTTAGTCACAAATTTCCAGCACGTATTCCGATCAATTTAAGGGGAATTTTTAAAACCCAAGAGAGGTTTTTATTCTTTATGGACTCATTTAAAAAAACCCTCTCTTAGGTTTTTTACAGCTATCATGGATCGAGATATATGGAGACATTTGTGAGACCCAGTTTTCTGAAAATTTGTCAAATTTCCCAGAGTCCGATTTGCTATTTTTGGGTTAATTGTCTTTAAAGATTTTGAGTTAGCATGTAACTAATTGATGTAACTATTTCGAATTCAGACCTAGAATTTAGTTATGACAGTTATGGAACTACTTTAGTTGGAAAAGAATAAAAGTAGGAGAGTAGATAGAAGTACGATTGGAATTTTTTTCAAGAAGAGGCTTTAGAGCTGGATGTATGAGACGCTTAGACTCATGACTCTCATGTAAGTTTTAAGACTGAAACTGATGTACACATACTTATAAGCCAATTTTGTCTTCCATGTTGGTTTTATTTATGGTCTGTTTGGTCACTCAATATATAATTTCACTTCCTGATTAATGTGTTTTTTCATGCAAGTGCTTATGTGTTGTGGATGAAATCAGTGTTCTGTTCATAATGCTTATGGTTTATATTTTGAAGATTATGTCCTAATTTCAAATCTCATAGGTGAAATCACTCATGGAACTTGGATCATAAACAATCGTGCTTCCAAACATATGACATGAGATAAGGATTCACTCTCTTTCCTTACCCAAAAATACTATTCTCATAAGGTACAACTTGGAGATGACTATGAGTACCCCATCAAAGGAATGGGAGAAGCCTCTTACAAATTAAGAATTGGAAATCTCATGAAGATGAAAGAAGTCTTATATGTTCCAGGTTTAAAGAAGAATCTTCTTTCCATCTCAGGTATAGATAAGAAAGGGTTTAGAGTTGCTTTTGTAGATGGTGAAGTCCTTATGTGGCTGAAAGGGAAAAAAAATATGATGCTACTCTAGTCGGTGTCAAAGAAGGAGGAATCTACAAATTGAAAGGACACAAACATTCAACTCTTACAGCTAGCACCATCATTCCATGTGAAATATGGCATAGAAGACTTGCTCATGTAAACTGCAAATCATTACCAATTGTGAGAAAGGTAGTCACAGGTATACCAAAGATCCAGATCAACCATGAAGGAGTATGTAAAGGATGTGCTTAAGGAAAGAACATAAAGAATCCATTTCCAAGTAGTAACAACAAAGCAAAGAAGATCTTGGACATTATACACTCAGATGTGTGTAGACCGATGTCAGCCACTTCCTTAAGAAGGTATGTATATTTTGTCTCCTTTATTTATGATTACTCTCGTATGACTTGGATATACTTCTTAAAAGGAAAAGATGAAGTATTTGGAAATTTCAAGGAATGGTAGGTTATTGTGGAGAATCTATCTAAAAAAAAATCAAGATCTTAAGATCAGATAATGGAGGAGAATTCACTTCAAATGAATTAAAGGAATTCTGTAAAGAAGTTGGGATTAAGAGGGAGCTTAACACACCATATAATCCACAAAAAATGTAGTATATGAAAGAAAGAAAAGATCCATTATGGAAGTAGTCAGAGAAACTATCCATGATCAAGATTCGCCTATGCATCTATGGGAAGAAGCAACAAGAACCGTAGTTTATGTCCAGAATAGAATATGACACATTCCTATTGGAAACAAAACCTTAGAAGAAACGTTCACTATTGAAAATCCCAAAGTAAGCCACCTAATGATATTTGGTTGTCCCGTATACCTACATGTTCTAGAGGAGAAAATATCAAATTTGGGTCCTTTAAGAAAGAAGGGAATAATTGTTGGATATAGTGAACAACCAAAAGATTATAGAATCTATATTTTAGGATTCCACTAGATCGATATCAGTAGATATGTTGCATTTGATGAAGATGCAACATTCACCAAAACCAAAAAGTATCCTTGCAGATGAGGATCATGAAGAAGAGAAGAAGGATCCCATATCCATAGAAGATATCAACCTCAAGTTAGAGATATTGAAGAAGCTTCTTTACAAGAATATCATGACCTTGTAGAACCTCAAGGACTTATGGAAGCATCCCAGAAGATGATATCACTAAAAATAATACCATCTTGGGCTCGTGATGTAATCAAGGAAGTAGAAAGATATGGTGCAACAAAAGAAAGAAAAAGACAAAGAATCCATTCAAACTATGTAGTACTAATGAGCAATATCATTGATGAAGAACCCACATGTTTTGAAGAAACTTTGAAGAAGAAGGAAAGGATGTAGGCCATGATCGAAGAATACCTGTCAATAATAAAGAATGATGTTTGGGATGTGGTTCCAAGACCAATGGACAAATCAATAGTTTCTTCAAAATGGATTTTCAAGACAAAGCATTCAACAGATGGTAGTATTGAAAAATTTAAAGAAAATAATTTGTCGCACGAGGTTTTTCATAGAAGGAAGGAATTGATTATGAAGAAATGTTTGCACCAATAGCAATATATACATCTATCAAAACTATCCTTGCCTTGGCATATAAGATGAAATGGAAGCTACATCAAATGGATTTAAGAACAAGTTTCCTAAATGGAGTCATAGAAGAAGAAGCATATATTAAACAACCAGCAGGATTTGAAACCCACGACAAGGAAACACATGTATGCAGATTAAATAAATCTTTATATGGGTTAAAAGAAGCACCCAAAGCATGGTATGGAAGAAATGACGGATTCCTAATGAATTTGGGATTTATAAATAGTAAAGATGATTCCATCCTTTATGATAAGGTTGAAGATTATGGATTCATGATATTACTATTGTATGTAGATGACTTATTCTTGACAGGGAAGGAGATGATAATCAATGAATGTCAGAAGAAACTTGCAACATAATTTGGGATGAAAGACCTTGGCACAATGCGCTATTTCCTAGGTCTTGAAGTATGGAATTTCCCTAATGAGATTTTCCTAGACCAAGGAAAATTCACAATGGATATTTTGAAAAGATTTGGGATGTTAGATTGCAAAGCAATTAACACTCCGATGGTGACAAACCTGAAGCTACTGAATGATGATTCTTTAAAAAAAGTAGATGTCACATTATATAGACATATTATTGGCTCACTAATATTGTATTTGACAAATATAAAACCAGATATATGTTTTTTTGTGAAAATTATGAGTCAGTATATGGTGGAGCCCAGACATGTTCATCTAGTTGCAACAAAACATGTGATGAGGTACCTGAAAGGTACATTGGACTGTGGGCTCAGATATAGAACTAACGGTGAATTCAGATTATGTGGCTATACTGATTCAAATTGGGCAGGAAGTGCTAAAGATAGAAAGAGCACTTCAAGATGGTGTTTCAGTTTGGGATCAAGTGTGATATCATGAATTAACAAAAAGCAAACAAGTTTTCCCTCAGTATAGTTGAGGCTAAGTACATTGCAACATGTTCATCCTGTAGCGAAGTAGTGTGGCTTCGCAAATTATTGGTAGGATTGTTTGATACTGAGATGGATGCAACTGAGATCTATTGTAACAACCAGAGTTGCATCAAGTTAATAGAGAACCCGATGTTGCATGATAATGAGTCAAATCATATAGAGATAAAGCATCATTACATCTGGGATATGGTGCATTGAGGAGATATGAAAATCTAGTATGTTCCTATAGAGGAACAAGTTGGTGATGTGTTGACTAAGTCTTTGTATCATGTAAATTTTGAACACTTTCAAGGAAATAGGAAAAGCCATAGGAAAAGCAGGAAATATTGGCCTAAGGAAAAGCAGGAAACACTGGAATAAGGAGGGAGTGGTTGCTAAGTTGTATGGATTACTTGGATAGGGAAACATCTTCACATGGACCCTACTTTCCAATTACTCAAGGAGGGAACATGACTTGGCCAAGGTTATGGTTTCTATGTGGATGACTTGCTCTCATAGGTCACCTATCACCTACACCTGCTAAACAAGTCAACCAAGATTTCATTTAAAGGGGATTCAAGCTCTATTTACTATTTTGGTTGACCATTAATTGATTCATGCTTATGTGAATCATAGTCTACTGATTGTTGTGCCTCAGCCTTTGGTAGATGAGCCCCAAATCCTTCCTTCCCCACTCTTCCATTCCATTTCATTCCTCATTGCAGGTGTGGAGCGCATGATGACAAGCCCATGAGATTATATAAGTAATTTATTACATCCATAATCATCAATGAAATTGATCTCCAGTGAATCCCATGCTTCACCTAAGCTCCCATCCATTCTATTGTAAGATTTTGGGCCTCCTACCGACTGTTTTGAGACCCATTTTGGAGTGGTCAGTAGTCCACTTCCCTTTTGATTTGAAAAAATAAAATAAATATGATAAATATATATTTATTTCTGTAATAATATGGTTCAATTATCTCTTATGTCAAACCTTCTATCAATGAGCTTTAATTCATGCTTAAATGGGAGTTTTTTATAGGGTAAATGCAATAATAAAGGAGTCAATGCCATGAGGATGAGTATGAGTGGTGTCATATGTTGATATAATTTGTATTAGGCTATTTTAATTTAATTTATTAGGTATTATGTACTTATTCTATGAATTTCATGTGTTTCTTTACACCCTAGCCAGATGACTAGGCTAAATTGACCAGTCTCACGGTTTATTCAATTCTGTGAGTTATGTTTGCTAAATTTAGATTTTGGAAGTTGATGCCTATTTTTTATTGACCTAAATATCCATACATAATTCCATAATTAAAATTATTTTAGTGCGTACACTATTTGGGCAGCCTCCACTGCATAGGACTTCCCTAGGCCAAAATTGCCTAATTTTCCCAAATCACTCCTAAACTCCCAAAACTTATCCAGAACTGTTATGAACTGTCCCAAGCCTTATTTTATACTGTACAAATGTCTGAAGACATATATTTTCCTTTCACCAATCCCTTGGTCGAAATGAACTAAATAAATCTTCCTAGTTTCACGGTTGGGTGACCTAGAAGCGTGGGAGTATGTTTTAGCATAGATGACTCTAAAACCTAAATAATAACCTATATAAATGTGTTAGGGGAGATGGATTAAATTTATGAAACTCTCCTTGGTTTTTTCCCTTTTCCTGCTTCCATGCTTACAAATTTCTCAGGAAAACACCTTATTTGCATAGTCCAAAGTTTTATTGTTTGTGTGCAAGTCTCTAATCAGAAATTTAATTAAAAATGAAATAATATTAGTGATATGATATGTATATCAGACATCATATGATTATATTGGTATCAAATCATGGTCCTTTATACCTGCTCTTGATAATCATCGATGGGTCCAAAATACAATTCTGATTCTAAAAGAAAGATTCCCCAAGAAGAGGAAGTGGAATCTATGGAAGGGGGATTCCATGATGACAAAGATAAGAAATATGAGTTCTGAAACTTTGTGAGGAACATGTTGAAAGGTCTACAAGAAATTTCAACTAACATCATCAGTCTGGTCAAGAGACCAAAGAATTCCTCTCTAAACAGTTGGGAGTTAAAGATAGAGAAGGAAGCAACATTCGTTCCAAATGTGAAGAGAGAAAGATCATGGGAGGATATATTTTCTCCAAGACTAAGCTTCAAAATAGGACTCTAGAGTATACAGATGAAAAAAATTTGAAGCCCTGAACTACTATGCCCAAAATTGTAGAGATACCAAAGGAAGACCATGAAGCACATGATGAAACAATTGCTACATGGGAGGAGATGTTTTCTGTTTATCAATCCTTGAGTGAAGAATGTAGAAGGGCTCTGCCATTCATAGATTTATGTGAGACTCAATATAGGGGGGGAAAAAGAGGAACTCCAAGGCTACCATGTCAAAATTAATAATTAACGAATTCCATTGGAAAAATCACCTTGCCATATTTTATGGTACTTCCAATTACTCAGTGAGCTCTTGGATCCAAAAAATGGACACATATTTTCAACTAAATCTTATGGAAGAAAGGGATGCCATCAATTTGAAAACCTTACAAATTGATGGGGAGGCCATTGAATGTTTGTTTCATGGCATGAATTCCCTAGGCCATGATCAAGTAGTCACCTACAAGGAATTCACCAGAATATTAACAGAAAGGTTTGACCAGAGAGATCATGATATCTCTTTCCAAGATTTGGAACACATTAGACAAGTTGGAACTCTAGAAGCATACATCTCAGAGTTCCAAAAGGTGTATGTATTGGTCACTAATATATCAGAAGAAAGGTTGATCCTTTTGTTTACATAAGGACTGGATGAACCTTTGAAGGGGCTGATGAAAGCTTACCGACCCACAACTCGGTAGGAAGTGGTGAGCAAAACTAGAGACCTGCAAGATGCAATTCTGAGGACCAAGTATCCTCCTAGACATCCTATGCCTCTTAAATGGCAGAATCAAATACCTCTGGTGAGGAAATTTCCTACCCTTGGCAATAAATATTACTCCTATAAGGATCGGGATGAACTAAGGAGGAAAAAGCTCTTTTTTCCTACCAAATACCTTGGGTTCCAGGCCACAAGTGTGTGTAGGGGAAGGAACACTACATCGAAGTGTTCTATGAAAGTGACAAGGATATAGTTGAAGAAGTTGATGGAGAATATGAAACAATTGAGGAAAGGGAGCAGCTCCCTCAATCCAATATCAAAATTGCAGTACTCAATGGAATACCCCAATACCATACATTAAGGGTGAAAAGAGTACTACAAGGCCAAAGAATTACAGTCCTAGTTTATGGGGGTGCCACCCATAATTTTATTGATGCAGCCCTGGTGGAGAAAAGGAAGCTTTCAACTGAGTCCTTTGAAGGATTCACTGTGGTTATTCCTGGAAATCATACTATGGAATGAAATCAGTGGATTCCAAACCTGCAAGTGAGTATTGGAGACTACATAGTGAAGGACAAATTTTATGTTGTCAATGTGGCAGACACCAACCTGGTATTGGGAGTTCAACGGCTGTACTCCATTGGATAACATTACATTAATTATAAAGTACCCCATATAAGTTTCAAGGATGTTGAAGGGAAACCTGTGGTTCTGAAGGGTATGAACACTTACCCAAACCAAGTAATTTATTCAAACATTATGAGATCTATCCTGAGACATGGAGACATTAAATGGGATGTAGAATGCCATATTACTAATGAGGGAACTACTAACAAAGTTTCCTACCATCCCAAATACATCAAAAAGCTGCTACACAAGCACAAATGGGTTTTTGAAAGCCTTCCACATGGCATGCCACCTGACTGTGACATTGACCATAGAATTGAGTTGGAAGTTGGTAAAATTTCGATAAAAATATACCCCTACAAGCATCCAAAGAGGTTCAAGGATGAGATTGAGAAGGGAATCAAGGAGATTCTTGAGTTGGGCCTCATTATAACAAGTTCCAGTCCTTTTTATTCTTCAGCGGTTCTAGGGAAGAAGAAGGATGGGACACTCAGGATGTGCATAGATTGATGGGACTTGAATAAGAAGTCCATAAAGAGCTAGTACCCAATTCCTCGGATTGATGAGGTGATGGATGAACTACATGGAGAAAACTTCTTCTCCAAGATAGATCTCTGATTTGGGTACCGCCAAATCAGGATGAGGGAGGAAGACATACATAAGACAACTTTACATTGTCATTTTGGTCACTTTGAGTTTCTGGTCATGCCATTTGGCTTCACTAATTCTCCTACAACTTTCCATTCATGCATGAACAAGGTGTCCAATAGCAGTTTCGTAAGTATGCACTTGTATTCTTTGATGATATTCTAATTTATAGAAGGACTTGGATGTGGTACTCAAAATACTTGCAGATCAGACCTTCTTTGCTAATATTTCCAAATGTGAGTTTGGAATGACCGAACTGCTCTATCTTGGCCATGTGATATGCCAAGAAGGAGTCAAGGTACACCAAGAAAAGATAGAGGCCATTTTGGGTTGGCTAAGCCCAAAGAACCTCACCGAACTAAGAAGCTTCATTAGCCTTTGTAACTACTACAACAGATTTGCCAAAGGATACTCCCGGTACACTGCACCCTTGAATGATCTGACTAAGAAGGGTGAATTTAGTTGGAATGAGGAGGCTGAAAAATCTTTCCAAAAGATGAAAGAGATAATGAGAAGCTGTCAAGTACTTGCCTTGCCTAATTTCTCAAAGCCTTTTGTGCTGGAATGTGATGCCTCTGGTGAAGGCATTGGAGTTGTTATGATGCAAGAGATTCACCCTATTGCATTAAAGAGCAGAAAATGTGAGCCTCATGAAAGGTTGTATTCAATCTATGACAAGGAGATGCTCGAAATTATGCACGCATTGACCAAGTTCCAACAGTATTTGGTGGGAGGTAAATTAATTGTGAATACTAATCACAATAGTCTTAGACACTTCCTAACCCAAAAGGAACTCAATGACATGCAACAAAAATGGGTGATTAAATTTCATTCATATGATTTTGACATTGAGTATAAAAAGGGGAAAATGAATGTTGTGGTGGATGCACTCTCCCGTAAGCGCACATTCTCTTTGTTGTAGATGCTAAATGAGTGGAAGATCCAATTGGCCAGTGAATATTCTAAGGACGAGTTTTCTTATGATGTTTTAGATGGGGTAAACCAAAATGAAGAGTACAAGGTTCATGATAACCTCATAAAATACAAAAACATAATTTTTTACTGCCCGGATATGCACTAAAGAGGAAGATTTTGGAAGCTGCACATGATGCACCAGTGGATGGCCACCCTAGTTTTCTGAAGACTTACCAAAAGGTAAGGGGCTTGTAAGGGCCTTAAAGATGATGTTCTCATGCATGTGAAGGAATTTTCTGCATGTCAATAGAACAAAGTGAAGCACACACACCCTATTGGACTCCTCCAGCCTCTTCCTATTCCAAAACAAAAATGGGAGAGTGTCTCCATGGACTTTATCACTGGGCTGCCAAAGTCTAGAGGAAAATACAATATTTATGTCGTGGTTGACAGGTTGAGAAAATTTGCACACTTTTTTGAATTCACGTCCACTATTTCATATAGTAAGGTTGTTGCTTTATTCTTCAAGGATATTTTTAGGCTGTATTGATTGCACAGATTTATAATCAGAGACAGAGGTAGCAAGTTCAATAGTGCCTTTTGGAAAGCATTGTCTAGGATGGTTGGAACAAACCTGAACATGAGAAAAATATATCACCCCCAAACATATGGACAAACTGAAAGGGTGAATCGATAGCTTGAATGGTACCTTTGTAATTATGTTATGGGACAACAAGGAGCTTGGGAAACTTGGCTCCACCTGGGTGAGTTATATTATAATACCATGTTTAATATTTCTATAAGAATGACCCCATTTATGGCCTTTTATGGGTATGGGGACCCGAATTTTTTAGGGAACAAAAAGATAAATATTGGTTATAGGAAAACCAAGACATTCCAAGGGCAGTAAAAGACAATCTACATATGGCAAAGAACTAGCAAAAGGTGTATGCAGATAAGAACCGAATTGACAAAGTGTTCCAAGTATAAGACTTAGTGTACATAAGGATACAACCTTACAAACAATATTCCTTGAAGAAGAAAGGGGATGAAAAAATTCAGCCGAGGTTTTATGGACCCTACAAGATTATAAGAAAAATTGGTGAAGTCGAGTACAAGTTGGAATTGCCAGTAGAAAGAAAACTCCATAATGTTTTCCATTTGTCTTATCTGAAGAAAGTAGTTTGCCAACAGATAGTAGCATCTGAAGAATTGCCACCCCTGGATGATGAAGGCCATTTGGTCCTAGTACCATAGAAAGTTTTACTGGGAAGAGAAAGGAAATTGAGGAACAAAACAATCAAAGAATATTTGATACAATGGAAAGAATTACCCAATGCAAGTGCTACTTAGGAGGGTGAGTGTTACATTTTTAATGGTTATATCCGATCTTATAACATTTAGCATCATAACAACATAACCATAAGCCAAAATATCATTGAAACATAGATAAGCAAAACCACACAAAAGAACACAAATATTTATCCTAGGAAACCATCACGAGGAAGAAAACCCAACCAAAACTTTGTCTGTATAAGATGTGTAAAAGATAAAAGATAAGACCCAAAAATAGGTGCACCTCCATCCAGTAGATATGTCTCTCTCTCTCTCCATGCGCTATGAAAAAGTGATTGTGTGTCTCAAATGAGAGGCGCCTCAGTCTATTTATATTATTTCGTTCACTTGACATTTAACCCAGTTATGTAGGCTCAAGTAAACTTAACTCAGTTATGTATGCTCGAGTAGACATAACTAGGATAAATTAATATAATAAATATTTGGGAGGGTACTAATGACCTGGCTTACAACGGAGGGGAATTCCTCATGACTCTTAGTAATTCTCCTGATAGGAACATCGAGGTACAAAGAAATACAAATGATTCTCTCGATAGGAACATCGGGGACCAATCAAATACATTTAAAATATTCTTCGAAGTTACAATAATTCAACACTTCCCCTTAATGAGAAGGGTATTCTACAACAACAATAAAAAAAAATTGTAGGAGAGAGAGGGAATCATCAACATAATCAGGGTGTTTTTCAACATTCATCAGTAGCTTGGAACAACTACTCTTTAATGTCTTCATCTTCTACATCATATGTTCACTTGATACTTTTGCAACAACGCTTTGATCTTGCGATCCTTCATGGCAGCACTTTGATTTTCTGATCCTTCGCAACAACACTTTGATCTTTTCGATCAACAACATCAACATCATCATCAACAACACTTTGAGCAACATCATCAGCAATATTTTGATCTTTCGATCATCATCATCAACAACAATACTTTGATCTCAATCATCATCATCGTCTGCAATACTTTGATCAACATCATCAACAATACTTTGATCTTTCGATCGTCGTCAATACTTTGAGAAACATCATCAACAATACTTTGATAATTCGATCAGAAACATCATCATCATCCTCATACTCTGATCTTTCGATCAGTAACATCATCATCATCAGCAACAAAATGCAATCCACAATACGAAGACGAAAGTCTTCGGATCACTTTTGGACTCAAAGTCCAGGGATGATGCAATCCTACCACATTCTCAAGGAATGAAGTCACCATATTTGTTCTAAAAAAAAGTTCAAGGATGATACAATCCTACCACATTCTCGAATATCGAAGTCATCGTATCAGTTCTGAACAAAATTTCAAGGATGATACAATCCTACCACATTCTCGAGTACCGAAGTCACCGGATCAGTTCTGAACAAAATTTCAAGGTTGATACAATCCTAACACATTCTCAAGTACCAAATTCACCGAATCCATTCTGAACAAAAGTTCAAGGATGATACAATCCTACCACATTCTCGAGTACCAAAGTCACCAGATCCGTTTTGAACAAAAGTTCAAGGATGATACAATCCTAACACATTCTCAAGTACTAAAGTCATTGTATCCATTCTGAACTGAAGTTTAGGGATGATACAATCCCACAATATTCTCAAGGACCGAAGTCACTGGATCCATTCTAAACCGAAGTTCAGGGATGATACAATCCCACCACATTCTCAAGGACCAAAGTCACTAGATCCATACTGAACCGAAGTTCAGGGATGATACAATCCTACCACATTTGCGAGGACCGAAGTTGTTGGATTTGTTCTGAACAAAAGTTCAAGGATGATACAACCCTACCACGTCTAGTCACTAGATCCATTTCGTACAAAAGTTCAAGGATGATACAATCCCACTTCATTCTCGAAGACCAAAGTCACCGAATCACTTTAGGGCAAGTGCCCAGGGATGATACAATCCCACTTCATTCTCAAAGACCGAAGTCACCGGATCACTTTAGGGAAAGTTCCCAGGGATGATACAATACCACTTCAACATCATTGCTCCCCCTTTCAAGGAAGGTCTTTCTAGGCAATACCAAGCTTGTCTTGAAAGTGTTTGAACTTTATCCGAGACAATGGCTTCATCAACACATCAACAACTTTCTCATCAGTACTTACATACTGGAGCTTTATGGCTCCCTTCTATATCATATCTCGAATGTAGAAATACTGAATTTCTATGTGCTTTTACTTATCGTGGAACACTCGATTCTCTGTCATCTTTATACAACTTTGGTTATCACATAGAATCATGGTGGTATCCAACTCTAGGTTGAATAAGCCTAACATCAGCTTCTGAATCCATATGGCTTCACAACTAGTAGAGAAAGCTTCTATATATTCTGCTTCATCCATGCTAAGAGAAACACTATATTTTTACCTTCTAAACCATGAAATCATAGCAGATACCAGACTATAACATCCACCTGATGTGCTTCTTCTATCTGAGACACTTCCAGCCCAATCTGCATCTGTATATCCATATAATTTGTAGTCATGATCTCTACCATAGGAATGTTGCAAGTCTTTCGTACCTTTTAGGTACCTCATCACATGCTTTGCAACTATCAGGTGAACACATCTAGGGTTACCTAGATAATGACTCAAGGTGTTCACAACAAAACAAATCTCTGGTTTGGTATTTGTTAGATACATTAACGACCCAATAATCTATCTGTATTGAGTTACATCCACTAACTATTATATCTCATCACACAACGGCTTCATGTCAGTATCCATGGGTGTGGCCATGGCTTTACAATCCAATATATCAAATATTCTTTAATATTTCCATAGCATACTTTCCCTGGTTTAGAAATATTCTTTCTGAACTCTTCCACACTTCCATCCTAAGGAAATAAAGCACAATCCAATATCTTTTCATCTCGAATTCTTCAACTAGATTCTTCTTGCAATATGTGATATGTTTCTCATTCACTGTCAGAAATAGGTCATCCATATATAGTGATAGTATGACAGGTTCATCTTCTATAACCTTGAAGTAAAGGTTAGGTTCATCTTTACTCTTGGTAAAGTCCAAGCTTGTTAGGAAACGATCTATCCTTCCAGACCAAGCTCTAGGAGCTTGCTTTAGGCAGTACAGGGCCTTCTTCAACTTGCAAACGTGAGTCACTTTGGTTTTTCGACTTGAAATCCCTATGGTTGTTCGATGTAAACCTCTTCTTCAATCACACCATTCAGGAAGGTTGTATTTACATCCATCTGGTGTAAATCCCACTTCATCATGGAAGTAGGTGCCATGATAGTTCTGATGGATGTAATGCCCCGGTTTTGACCCCGTTGCACTAGATGTATATGATGTATATATATTGTAATGATATTGGTGCGGAGCTATAGGCCAAAGCCCCACCATTGATCGGTAATGCTATGTTTTGGATTTAAATTTGTCACCGATGATATATCGGGGCATGCGGCATATATTATGTTGGCCATCATGTAAATATGCATCATAATTAATTAATGGACACAACCAGCTACGGTCGCGGAAACTAAATCGAATGGGGCATGATTTCCTAAGGATAAGGCGGGGGGGGGGTGAAATATTTAACCTATGGGCCAATGGGGAAAAGCCAAATGTCTATGAGAAAACCCATCAAACTGTGAACTACCTTTCTTGTCTTTTTCCCCAATCATTTATTCCTGCCAGAATGTGGTTGAGTTAGTTATTGCATGGAATGGGAAGAGTATGGGAAAAAAATTCGAATTGGGCATAGACCCATTTTTGAAAAACATGTTCTGACTTCCTTGGCAAGGAAAATGCCTAAAAACGTATGCCATTCTGCCATGCATCCACATTTTTCCATTTTTTTCCTCACCATTCTCCTTCATGTTGGGGCTTTTGGGAGCAGCTGGAGTTTTTCCTGTGTCTTTCATTCCACGTTTTTGGTTGTTGGCTTCATTTTTCCCATGGATTGGAGGTTGTTTTTGTAGTGCCAGGGATTGGGTTGTCTTCCTCACGTTTTGGGAGCTGCTGGTGCATTTTTCCATTCACGTTTTTGTAGCTTCATGTGTTTTTACCATGGCTGTGAAGGGCCATTCATGTTTTTGGCTTTCTCACCGGCTATTGGTCTCACGCACAGACTATTTGGGGCGTTTTTCCCTGCTGTGAGTTGTGCTCACTAATAAGTTTCAGGACTGTGTGTTTTCCCCCATGTTGTGAGTCATTTTTGCTGTTACGTTTGGGGACTGTTGTAGATGGGTTGAAGTCATTTTTCCTTGGTTTAAGCTGTAATAGCTAAATTAATTGCCGGAGTGCAATGGTTGGTCTTCGGACTGTGAGAGGAGCAGAGATGTTGGCTTAGATTTGCTTGATAAACCTGGTGGCTGGAAACCACACAAACAGAGCTAGAGGGCTGGCCTTCTTCTCCATCACCCCTGAATAGCACTGGAAGGGAATGCAGGGCCTGAGGGACTGTGTAGCAAACAAGGGACTGATTCCTTGTGTTGGGTGTGGATGGGTGTCTTAGAGGTCACGCTAGTTCTAGTGTAGGTGTTCTTGGCTCTGTAATGAGCTCACCAGCTTAGCAAATTGCCTTCATCAGCTCCTTAATGGCCTGATAAACCCAACTTTGTTGGCTTGGCTATGTGTTTTGTGTATCTTGGCTATGTGTAAGCCTGCTAGTTCCCCTATTCCTTGGAGAATCATGCCCAGCTCGGGGGTGGCAGCGCTGCTAAGAGATTAAGGAGCACACTGGCCTATGGTTGGGTGGAACATTGCAGCGACGTAGTTGGTTGCGGAAGAAGTTCTTCATAAGATAAGTGCTCTGTCCATTTTACTTCTGCAACTATCAATTCTGTTAATGAAAATGAAATGAACATGTTGAAAGAATGCTTGTTGGAATGTATGATGTTTCTGCTATGTCTAATAGATAATTGCATCTGTGCATGATAATTTCTCATATGTGCATAATTAAGTTCAATGCATACGTTTAAGCATTCTATTTCCAGCAATTTTTAAGCCTGTACATGTTCATGGGCGGTTAGCCCGGTCTGATAAAGCTAGTAGTCGCGTCCTCTATGCCGGTCGGAGGCATGGGGACGTGACAATGGAAGTGTACCTTACTTTCTGGAGTAAGTGTCTCTTCATAATCAATTCCCTCTCTCTGAGAGAATCCTTTAGCCACAAATATTTCCTTACTTCCATCAGCAACATATTTTATCTTGCAAAATCATTTGGAAGATACCACACTCTTGATTTCTAGTTTGAGTACTATATCCCAAACATCATTGTGGTATTCTTCCATCATTTCATCTTCCATGAGTTCATTATGTCAGGTCATCAACATATCCTAGTCTTCCACATTCAAAATTGAAGGCTGTAGCCCACTTTACTCTTGGTAAAATCTCGGTCCATCATGTCGTACCATGTCAAACTCAGAGATCTTCTGTAGTCACTCCCTGAAGCGGAGCATCATCTTCCCTCTACATTATTTATTGGAGTGACAAGTACTATCCTATGCTACTATGTATCCATATCAAGTTACTAGATACAAAGATCCCTTTATCTTGAACTTTATCAAAAAGTTCCTCTTGCACCCATCTGTGAGCTTGTTGTCTTCTATAGGTTTCCATCTTCAACCTTGTAGCAAAGGTTAATATATTCATCACTCTTGGTTATCTGTCAAGCTCATGGATGTTCTTTTCTATGGGTTCCTTTTGATCCTATACAAAGCATATTCTGTAGAAGTGGTTCTCTACTCGATATATACTTCTACTAAAGAAGTGTGTCTGGTCAATAGAGTATGTCATGCCATAGTTTATTCTTTCTGAGACATACCATGAACCTTTCTTTGTATAATTGTTCTTGTAGATCCATATGGAAGACACTGCGAACTTCCCTTCAGCTCTTGGAACCATATCATAGACATCATTCCCCACGATCAATTGTTACTCTTTGATCATATCTTCTTTTATAGCAGGAAAAGTTAGCATCAATGATGTCACCAAACTGCGTTACAAAAATAGAGTGTGTTTGAGGCCTCTTACTTTGGTTTGGAAGTATCTCCATACTTTTCTTCATCTTGAGTTATCTCTCGTACCCAAGGTGGTCTTCATCCTTCGAGGTGGATCTACCACTCTCTGAAGCTCTTTCTTTCGACATGATGTCTCTAACCTTGGGAGCTTCAGGTTCATGTTTATTGGAGTGAATCTTGAATTGTCGTCACTTGTTCTTCGGAACAAGTATCATCCTCCTTTTCTTGTATGTGGTTGTACATGACCTTTTCTACAAGTCAAATGCACCAGTTGCATGGATAGAACCATTTCATAGAACATATGCATAATGAAAAATTCTTATGCATCTTGCAACTGTTTATCCAATACAACATGCATCCATATCTCATGGAAAATTTCTAGATGCCTTCCATCTCTAGCATGACATCATTGAGATTTCACACTAATCCAATATGTTAGCAAAGAGGTTTCATTCTAGATAAGTAGCAATGGAGAGTTGTATAGCACCATGAGCTACTTACCCATCACGTGCATATTAGTAGTATAGTGTCATTAATGCAAACATTCTATCATGCATAACACATCAACTAAATATAATCAAATGCATAACAAAACAATATCATGAAATGACAATTGAATACTTATCTTTTATTCATTTTGTGGGTAGAATCCTTCTTGATCCTTCTGCTTCATCATCTTCTTCATTCATGACATCATCATTTCTTATCCAAATTCTAAGATGGATAAGAGTTTCTTCAAGAATTGATTTCTTCATATTCCTCATCGCTTGAGGGATCTTCTTTCAATCATGAGCGCTTGATCTTCAGTTGTTCCCATCTTCTATTCTCTTATTATGAGTCAAGTTTCTTCTTGTGTAAGGCTTTAGCCTCATCTCCCTCTGGAACTGGAACCTCTCCACTTATGTAGGTGTCCAATTCATTTTCTTTAAGAACTAGTGAAATCCTATGCTTCCATGCTCGAAATTTTTCAGCTTCACCAAGATTGTCATCAAACAGGGGTGCTAGGTCATTTTGAAGTGAGAACCTCAAATGTAAATAGAAAAATATTAGATCTTACTGGTTTGAGGTGTTTGTCTTGGTTCCGGATCTGGATGATCTAGGGTTTGTCATATAAACCCTAATTTTCAAAACTTGGAATCTTTCAGATCTAATTACATAGAAATATCTACCTCTCGAAGGTGAGGTGAGCAGCATATTCATTTTCCCAAAACTGTGATTAGGATTGCAAAATATTTGATGCCCTAGTTTTCTTCAGTTTCTTCTGCAAAATGCCTGATATTATTTCTATGGTATATATGAAATTACTAATCCTCTGTGTCTAAAATTTTGTACTAATGTCTCCTCTTCTATCCTCTTTCCAACACTGTAGTTTTGAGAAGAATTGGTTTCACCAATTAGGACTTCTGCGTGTTTTCCCAAGGTGACTTATTTCAAGACTGTTCAGAAGAGAGAACTTGTAGGGACTTCCACGTGTCACTGTTTCATCTTTGGGGTCTAAACATTTTACCATAGAAATTAAAGTCGGTTCCCTTTTTGGAACATATTGTGAAATTTAATTTGGACCTTTTTATCCCTATATATAGAAATTCTCCCTAGGTCACCTGTTTAAGGCTGAATCCTAGGAGAGGCTGCAACCCTAACTTTGAGGAATCATATCTCCTATAATATAGAGAATATGAGGCTGAAAAATTTACACAGTGTACATCAGGAATTTATCTTTGGATTGTGAAATTTTTGGCTCCTAAGCCTTCTCCAATATCGAGATATAGAGAATATACCTAAGCTACTAGTTTTAGTATTTTAGGGTTTTCAAGCATGAAACCCTAATCTTCAATAGCTGTAGTTGTAGCACTGTTCAGCTACACAATGACTTATTTCTGGGTGGTTATGATACCATGTTAAGTTTTTAATGGTTATATCAGATATTATAACATTTTGCATCATAAAATCATAACCATAAGCCAATAGATCACTGAAAGATAGACAAGCACAACCACACAAAAGAACACAAAGATTTATCCTAGGAAACCATCATGGGGAAGGAAACCCAGCAAAAAAATCCTCTGTATAATATGTATAAAACATAAAAGAAAAGATCCAAAAATAGGTGCACCTCCCTCTAGCAGATATCTCTCTCTCTCTCCATGCGCTATGCATAAGTGAGTGTGTGTCTCAAATGAGAGGCATCTCACTCTATTTATATTTTTTCGTTCACTTGACATTTAACCTAGTTATGTAGGCTCGAGTAAAATTAACTCGGTTATCTAGGCTCGAGTAGAAATAACTGGGATAATTTAATATAATAATATATTCCGAAGGGTACTAATGACCCAACTTACAATGGAGGGGACTTCCTCGTGACTCTTAGTAATTCTCCCAATATGAATGTCGGGGTACAAAGAAATACAAATGATTCTCCTGATAGGAACATCGGGGACCAATACGATACATTTAGAATATTCTTCGAAGTTACAATAATTCAATAGTGAGAATATCTTACAGCACCCTGCTTTGCTAATTATTATGCTTGGGGACAACCATATTTGGGAGGGGAGGACTATCATGTCCTCACATAATTGACCAACAAAAGTGTGGACCATGCTAAACACCTAGGGGGACTAAGTGGAATTAATTAAATTTCCTAGGGAAATTTTTATAAATAAAAATTAGTTAGGCATGTACTTGATTTTTATTTATCATTATTATTTAATGTGCAATTTAATTATGTGAAAATGAGCTTTCCATGTCAGGGGGAACACTTGGGAAAGCCAACTTTCCAAGGAGAAAGAATTGGAAACTTTATGACAAAAGCAGTCAGGGAGGAAAAGGGAAAGTGCCCAAAAGCCACTGAAAAACAATGGGAGACAAAAGCATGAAACATTTGAAAAAGGAGGGCAGGTTTTCTTTTGGAGACTCAGAAAAGCTGTCATAGAAAAAGAAGGAAACATTTGACAAAGGAGGGTGCAATTTCCTTTTGGAGACTCAGAAAATATTTCCTGGGAAAAGTAGGAAACATTGGCCTGAGGAGGGAATATTTGCTGACTTGCATGGATGAATTAGATAGGGAAACATCTTCACATGGCCCCTACTCTCCAATTACTCAAGGAGGGCGCATGAATTGGACAAGGTTATGGTTTCTATTGTTGGAGACATTTACCACCTTACACACTCATTTTGGTCAATTTGGCCTAGTTAAACCACTATCCTAAGTATTATTGACTTAATTGACATCAGAGGAGCACTAGATGACATCAGCTAGATCACACCCACGCCTACCTTCAGTCAAGGAGGCTAACTTAGCCTTCTCCTACATTCAGGGAGGCTAGCTGGAGCACTACGGGGGTGATCTGAGTGTCATTAATGCCCGATATTGCTAACTGATGGTTACAATAAGTTAAACAGAGCAGTGAAGGCACCCTCCTTCATTAAATTGATTATTTATTGATTATTTAATGAACTAGAGTCAACAAAGGTGCCTCCAACCACTTCTGATGTTTAGTTACACTTCAGTTAACCTCATTGGGGTTCATTGGAGTCATTGATGTGCTACCACTTGATGGTTGGCTTGCTGTGACATGTGTCTGACCTACTTTCAGTTAGACTCAGTCATTTATTGCACTTTGACTTTAGTTAGGGCTCAGTTGAGTCAATTAGGGTTTTGATCAGTGGTTAACTTGAGTGTTGACTATGGATTACATTTAGTTAAGCTAGACTCATTTAATTTGAATGACCTCCTTGGGAATTCGAATTGCTTTGTCATTCATGCTTGCAACATGATCATTGTATTATATTACTCATTCTTTGTGTGAATATACAGAGCAACTACTCATTTTGTAGCACAATTACACCATTTTCATGTCTTATTGTTATTAATCTTTGACGAGACTTGTGTTTAGTACCTATATTACTCTGATAGATTAATATGGTATCAGAGCTCACGATGGGACGAAGCTCAGATATCTCAAAAACAAGGTTTTTGACAGATCTTGCATGAAAATTGAGTAATAGCTCAAAAATCCAGCACTGCACCAGAATCCAAGCCTTACCACTTAATACCCCAAGTAAAGAAATTGTTGATTAAGCTTGCTTGATTGACTATGCTGGGTGTGATGAAAGCCTAAAATGTGTAGGCTGTCAGACCTTACATTGCCCTTTTTGTTGTGATTTTTCAGGTTTTTGATAGGTGAAAGCATTCACTCGATTAGATTCAGATGGATTCTTTCGTAGATATTTTGACTCTGTTCAATTTCCACTCATGGAAAGGAGACATGGAGATCTAGCTACACTCCAGAGGAATCTATAGGGTCACCATGGACACTGAAGAAGAGCCTGGTTCTGCAATAGACAAATCTAGATTCTTGAACAAGAAGGATGAAGCATTCGAATTCTTGTGCCTCTATGTTTCCCAAGATCTTCTTTTCCATCTCTCGGGATTGAAGACTCCAAAGGAAATTTGGGACAAATTGGAAGCCCTGTATGGAAAGTAGGATGATTTGAGAGTTTACCAGCTCTAAAATGAATTGATGTCTCTCTAGCATTCAAATTTTGAGACCTTGAATGACTTTTTCACAAAGTTCAAGCACATTGCCTTACTATTGAAGCACTGCAAAGTGGAGAAGGAGGATGATCATCTCATCCTTTCCATACTCTCCAAACTTGGAGCTGATTATTCAGTTTTTGTCTCTACATTCTGTGCGGGGAAGCTCATAACCCATGGATGGAAGATGCCTACACTCAATGCCTTCATTGAGACCCTAACAAGTGAACATGATAATATTGTCCAGATAGGGATCATCAGATCCTCCCATGATTAAGCCCTCCATGTCTCGAGGCCCAAAGATGTGAAGGGTAAAGGAAAGTAGCAGAATAACCTAAAAACTAAATTCAAAGCTCCTAAGCCTAAAGTTGAAAACCAGCAGCATGATGAGTCTTCTGGCTCAAAGAAGAACAAAAGGAAAGGGTATCATGGAAAGGAAAAAGTCAAGTGTTCATACTGTGGGAAGGGATTCCACCCTAAACATGCATGCATGAAGAAGAAGCTTGACGAAGCTACCTCTCTCCTTGAGAGAAATCACATCAATCTTCTGGAAAGCTTTTGGAGGAGAGATCAGCAAGATCAGGAACCACAGCATGAAAAAGGTCATGCCCTCATGGAAATCACTTCGAAGTCCAAATAACTCTTGATTGATTCTGGAGCTTCGGACCACATGATGGCTGAAAGAGACTCCTTTTCATCCTTGGAGACCATAAAATCCATCCCCATCCACATGGGAGATGACTCCACCATCATTTCAGAAGGACAAGGTACGGTTGATCTTGACAATGGCTATTTTTCAAATGTTTTGTATGTACTGTCTCTGGTATCAAATCTCCTTAGTGTCTATTAGATGAAACATACAGGAGTGACTAAGAGAGTATCTTTCAGCCTAAATGATGTTGAGATAATAGAACTTGCATCCGGGAAACTCATTGCGAAAGGCCTTGCAAACCATCATGCAAAATCCTATGAGTTCTCCCACTTTGTGGCAGATGCAAATCCCACTGCTCTGCTAACTCATGGAAATGAAGTTAGTAGGCTGTGGCATGAAAGGTTTGGCCATCTAAATTTCAAATATTTTCAGCAATTACAGAAAAAATCCATGGTTGAAGGCCTCTCGGTCATCAAGGCAACCACTGGAATTTGCAAGGGTTGTGTGGTTGGAAAACACCCTGAGCACACGTACGATCGAGGGAAGGAAAACCGAGCTACATGATACATTCTGATGTCAGCGGTCCAATTCCTGTCACATCCATAAATGGATCAATGTATCTTTTGAATTTTATTGATGATTTTTCAAGGTACACATGGGTCTTCTTTCTCAAAAGGAAGTCTGAAGTATGTGAAAAAATTTCTGAACTAAAGGCTTTGATCAAGAATGCCTTTGGGATTAAGATCAAGATCTTGAGATCTGATAATGGTGGGGAGTATGTCAGTAATGAGTTTCTACACATATTATCCCAAAGTGGTATTCAGGTCCTGTGGAAATTGAACCCAGGTGTTAGAAAAATTACACTCACAAAAATTGCCAATTACACATGCAAATTACACAGAAAGGAGATTGAATATGGAGCAAAACACTAATATGTATTGAATAAGTGTACAATATCCAACCCTGTGAAGTCATAGGCTGCCACAATAAATAATTACATGATACATTCAAATGCATTGGGATTCCATTCGAATTTGGTCAAAATCAGGCTTACTAAATCTAAGCAAATCCCCCATAGGTGCATAAAGCAGTTTCCAAATCTGTCTAGGAGCTCACGAATTGGAAAAATCAATTAGGAAAGATAATATATGATGTAAGGACAACTCATACATGATTTTATTAGGAGAAAAGAGTGGAGGATGATGCGGACAAAAAACAAGTTAACTTCACCTAGTCAAACTTTCCCAATTGCCTTAAAACTTAGCAAAAGCAGGCAATAAAACAGTCTAGAAAACCCCCCCCTCAAGCTAAACACTAAAAGTAGTCTGATCACCCTGATGGACTCACCCCCAATAGTGAATGGAGGTAAGTGAACTTCTTTTCTGAAAATCTCTTGGTGAAGATGTCTGCAATCTGCTCAAGTTGGGCAGTATTACAGAATGATGGTCCTGTCATGCACTAGCTCCCTGATATAGTGCATGTGGATCTCTACATGCTTGGTCCTCTTCTTGGTAACTGGATCTGTGGATATATTAATAGCATTTTATGTTTTCTACTCCTCCTGAGTATAGCTTAAGGGGGGGTGTTGGAGACATTTACCACCTTACACACTCATTTTGGTCAATTTGGCCTAGTTAAACCACTATCCTAAGTATTATTATTATTGACTTAATTGACATCAGAGGAGCACTAGATGAAATCAGCTAGATCACACCCATGCCTACCTTTAGTCAAGGAGGCTAACTTAGCCTTCTCCTACATTCGGGGAGGTTAACTGGAGCACTCCAGGGGTGATCTGAGTGTCATTAATGCCCCATATTGATTAATGATGGTTACAATCAATTAAATAGAGTAGTGAAGGCGCCCTCATTCATTAAATTGATTATTTAATGAACTGGAGTCAATAGAGGCACCTCAAACCAATTTTGATGTTCAGTTACACTTCAGTTAACCTCATCGGGCTTCATTGGAGTCATTGATGTGCTACCACTTGATGGTTGGCTTGCTGTGACATGTGTCTGACCTACTTTCAATTAGACTCAGTCATTTATTGCACTTCGACTTCAGTTAGGGATTAGTTGAGTCAATTAGGGTTTTGATCAGTGGTTAACTTGAGTGTTGACTATGGCTTGCATTCAGTTAAGCTAGACTCACTCATTCAATTCAAATGACCTCCTTGGGAATTTGAATTGCTTTGTCATTAATGCTTGCAGCATGATCATTGTATTGTATTACTCATTCTTTGTGTGAATATACAGAGCGACTACTCATTTTGTAGCACAATTACACCATTTTCATGCCTTATTGTTATTAATCTTTGATGAGACTTGTGTTTAGTCCCTAGATTACTATGATAGATTAATATCTATGTGGATGACTTGCTCTCATAGGTCACCTATCACCTACACATGCTAAGCAAGTCACCTGGGAATACATTTAAATGGGATTCAAGCTCCATTTACTAGTTTGGTTGATGATTAATTGATTCATGCTTATGTGGAGCATAGTATACTAATTTTTGTGTCTCGGCCTTTGGGAGATGAGCCCCAAATCCTTCCTTCCCCACTCTTCCATTCCCTTTCATTCCTCATTGCAAGTGTGGAGTGCATGATGATCAACCCATGATATCATATCAATCACTTATTTCATCCATCATCATCAGTGGAATCGAGCTCCAGTGAAGCTTAAGATTCACCTACGCTCCCATCTATTCTATTGTCGGATTTTGGGCCTCTTGCCCACTATTTTGAGCCCCATTTTGGAGTGGTCAGTCCTTCACTTCCCTTTTGATGTGAAATAGTCAAATAACTCTAACAAATATCTCTATATTTCTGTAAGAATACTATTCAATTATCTATTATTTCAAACCTTCTATCAATGACCTTTAATTCATGCTTAAATGAGAGTTTTTTTATCAAGTAAATGCAATAATAAACGATTCAAGGCCATGAGCACAAGTATGACTGGTGTAATATGTTGATATAACTTGTATTATGCTCTTTTAATTTCATTTATCAGGTCTGATTCACTTATTCTATAAATTTCATGTGTTTCTTTACACCCTAGTTTATCAGGTCTAATGCGCTTCTTCTACAAATTTCATGTGTTTCTTTACACCCTAGCTAGATAACTAGGCTAAATTGGCTAGTCTCACTATTTCTTCAATTCTGTGAGTTATGTTCACTCAATTTTGATTCTAGAAGTTGATTTATGTTTTTTATTGACCCCTCTATCAATAAATACTTTCATACTAAAAATTAGTTGAGGTTGTACACTGTTTGGGAAGCCTCCACTACGCAGGACTTCCCTAGGCCAAAATTGCCTAATTTTCCCAAATCACTCCTAAACTCCCTAAAATTCTATAGAAATTCCCCAAATTGTCCCAAACCTTATTTTATAATGTAAAAATGTCTGAAAACATCTCAGTGCATTTCCCCAAGCCAATGGTTGGAAGGAACTGAATAAGTATTGCTAGTTTCACGGTTGGGTGACACAGACGTGTGGGAGTAAGTTTGAGCCGAGATGAATTAAAAACTAAGTGGTACCTGATATAAATGTGTTAGATAATATCGATTAAATTTTTTGAAACTCTCCTTGGTTGTTTCCCTCTTCTTGCTTCCATGCCTACAAATTTCTTAGAAAAACACCTTATTTTCCTAGTCCAAAGTTTTATTGTTTGTGTGAAAGTATCTGATCAGAAATTTAATTAAAGTTGAAAAAATATTAGTGATATGATATGTGTATTAGAATTTGAATCATTACAGAGATGAGGATGCTCGAGATGATCCAATAGATGATAATGTTCGAGATGATACTAGAAGATAGAGATATCCGTTATCAGAATGTTCCACAGATGATGATGATGTTGATGTAATTTTGAAAAATTCCTATGACATATAGATTCACCAGTCAATTGTACAAACATGTTGTTTTATTGTAGAATACCTTCCTTGTTAAGAGGGAGCATTAAAGAAATGTAACTGCGGAAGATATTCTAATTTGTATTATTATTGTTACTACCCCTTCCGGAGATGTTGTTCCTCCGATTGGGATGTCATTGAAGTATTTGGTCATGTAAAGTATTGAGGTAAAACCTCCATTGTAAGTCGGGTCAACAGTACCCACAAAAGTATTCTTAAATTGTATTTTTGAGTCTTCCAAGGCAAGTCAGCACGGAAAGCAAGGAGAAGTCTATCCATTTGGGTTATTAATCCTCTCGAGTGATCTGTATAAATAGGAGAGGCACCTCCCTCATTTGGAAAATAAGAACACTCAAGCAATTGTGCTAGAGAGAGAAGAGACAATCCATATGGAGGAGAGGAAACGGTCTAGTCTGGTGTTTCGGTATTACAATGTACTTGGTTGAAGTCTATACAGAGGAATTTTTGTTGTGTTTTCTTTCCCACGAGGGTGTTCCAAGATAGTATTTGTGTTCTCTTTTGTTCTGTTGTGTTTTTTATTATTCCAAATATCCTTTTGTTTTGGTATAACAACTTTTAAAATCTTAACAAAGAAGCCTCCTACCAGCTAGAATCCGAAAAATCCTTGAAGATGAAAGATGTTCTATATGTTCTGGGATTGAAGAATATTATTCTCTCCATTTTTGCACTATATGAAAAAGGAATAAGGGTTTCATTTGTTGATGGCCAAATGTTAATGTTTCCAAAATAAAATATAATAGATGATGTAATAATAATTAGAGAGCAAGAGGGAGGATTGCACAAGTTAAAGGGGAAACCTGCACAAGCATTAGTTCATGAATCCATAGAACAAAGTGAACTATGGCATGTAAGACTTGCACATGTGCACTATAGAGGACTACCTATTGCAAACAAAGTAGTTTTAGAACTTCCATAAATCCAGACAAAACATGAATGCATTTGCAAGGGATGTGTGTAGGGAAATAATTTCAAGAAGGAGCTTCCCAATAGTGAAAGCAAATCACAAAGGATATTGGAGATAGTCCACTCAGATGTATGCGGTCCCATGTCATCCAACTCACTAAGAGGGTATGTATATTATGCTTCCTTTATAAATGACTTCTCCCGTAAGACTTGGATCTACTTCTTGAAATGAAAATATGAAGTATTGATCAAGTTCAAGGAATTCAAAGCGTTGGTTAAAAATGACAATGAAAATAAGATCAAGACTCTACGGTTAGATAATGGCATAGAATTCACCTCATAAAAATTCAAGGGAATTTGTAGAGAATATGGTATTAAGAGGGAGTTGAGTACTTCGTAAAATCCTCAACAGAATGGCATTGTACAAAGAAAGAACATAATGATAATGGAAGCAAAAAAAGAAATCGTACATGACCAGGATATTCCAATGCACTTATGGGCAGAAGCGACAAGGACAACTATGTATGTACAAATCTGTACACCTCACCAATTATTAGACAACAAGTCACTCAAATATTCTTTTTGAGGTGAGAAACCATAAGTCAACCATCTCAGCCCCTTTGTCGCCTAGTAACACTGTTATTGGCAGGGAGTCTGGGAAGTACCGCACCATTTTTTACAGAACCACTTCCTTGAGGTGTGTTTTCATTCTTGTGCTTCACTTCTCCCAAGAGGAGGGTCCTCCTATAGGTCATACGGCAGGGAACCTCCTAGGATTCGTCACCACCCCAGATAAACTTGGCAAGTGGAGTATGTGGCAATGATGATGAAAGGACATGTCCTTTTCTCCCTCCATCCAAGAATTCTCTCTAGTGGTTTTCCTCTAGTTATGGTCACCACGTGCTAATATTATGGAGACAACGACCACCTTCGGAGGTTTTGGTGGGACATCCACATGACATGAAATTCCAGGCGTAGCTTTCATGGGGGTGTCACATTCTATTATGACAACAATGCCCTCACCAGCCTTAGAGAGTCCATCTAATGTGATGAACATCCTTGTGTCGACCTTACTGGGGCCATAAATCCTCTCTAATGTAATGAACATCCCTACCCCGATGGTTGGATAATTCCTAACATAAAAGATGAGGAATTGCAGGAATTTGGGGCAATGCTCACCAACCAATAGAACACCCCAATGAACAAGTTTATCAAACCAGATAACCATTACAGACCTCCTTTAATGCTTTCAGGATTCTCGACAGACTAACACTCACCAACTTAGCTCCTCTTTGATAGTTACCCAGTCTATATCTTCAAATGGTACTGAATGGGTTGTTTATATAGAGCCAAGAGGTAGTACTTGATGATTTCCCCATCAGCACTCTCACACATGCCATCATCAAGTAACCTGGTGACAGCACGCGCGGTCACATGTTTCGATATCCGGTCTTTATGTTGAGATACCAGTCACGCCACCCTTTCTGTTTGCAGTGCCATGCTATTAACTACAGAAGAGACTTTTGGTCTCATTCCTCATAATCTCTCATTGAGCCTCATGGAACATGGGCTAGACACCTCGCATCCAACTACCCTTCTTGATGATGTCATAAGACTATCTTCGTTCTTTATGTCTTCTGCTCCTTCATCTTGCTTGTGTGGGGGCCATACTTGTCTTCCGTTGTTCAACCATCAAGAAACTTTTACGATCATCATACGTGCGATGTAGTGAACCTTGTGGATTCTGGGGAGTGACCTATGTTGTGAAGATGATTTCCTCGGTCATAGATACGTTCCAATGGCATCTGGACTATTGATTACCTTTCACCTACACCCTCCATGTACTCACCCCAAAACATGACATATTTGCATCCGTGGCAAGCAAAATTTCCTACAACCATGAACTTTTGCCTTGGTCCTGACAGTGCCCCTTTGTAATCAGTGGGTCGTACACCAAACAACAACCTTCACCTCTGATTCTCCCCCACATGAATTTCAACGAGCAGAATCATTTCCATCCCTTCGATCATAAATACTCCAATCTTCATTGTCCATGCGTAACAGGTGTGTCACATTTTGAAGAGTTTAAATGCATTTTACCCTATTCGTACTTAATCAGTGGAAACACTTCCCATCGTTGATCTCCCCCTGACCCAATCTATGCCATTGAAACTTGCCTCTGTTTAACCTATTTTGTGGATTTGGGAACAAGAATCCCATTGAGCACTTTGATTTAGAGAAATTAACCTCCTCCTTTGATCTATCTCTTAGTCAATACTGACCCTTGAGATATGTGGGCCTTTTAACCTAATCCACAAAAATGCAAAGTGACTTGGGACATGCATGTCGTATTTGCAAAACCTATTATCTTCATTGATTTGGTCTACCTCTAAATCCCCACCGTTGAAATATTATCTCCCTTCCCATAGATTTTCTTGATCTGCATATACACTTTCTCCTTTGAACGACGAGAAGGCTTATGACCACATATTTGTTCATTTTTTCCTCATCTGGTGGGTCACGACACTTGGAAACTAGATTTATTTAAACCAATTTGTTTTCTCACACAATTCAAGACTTGATTTCCTTGTCTTCATACATTTTCAAGGTTTTAAAATATAACACCTTTGCGATCATCCTTCAACCTAGGATTAAAAGGTGACATGAGCAGAAGTTTATAGAAATGATCGGTGTTCTGCTAAGTTCAATTTTCCACAAAGTCTAATCATACCTTGCTCCTTCGATCATTTAGCATGGAAGACAAACAACGTTAACAAGTGTCTCCATCTAGGGATGTTATCCTCCCCATGAGGTAGCAAATAAAAATGTAGACCATGTGTTGAATCCCTTGGGAGGCTCCCTAGACCTTGCTGCGAATCTTCAACATGCTCCAAAAACCAAAACTGGACCAATGATGCAGCCAAACTAGAAAATCTGAACTCATATTAAAAAATACTTAAAATAAAGTCTCGTCATCTCAAGCTTATTCATTCCTACCTATTCTACCTACTAAATCTCAACGCCCAGTCAATTGACTTCTTACTTCTAGTCAATCCAGTCAAGCAAATGGTTCCATAAACCCACTTTCTCTTCATGCCAAATGAAAAACAAAACTGAAAGACCTAGTGGCACAAGGTTATAATAAAGGAATCGATCCTCAGAGTAAATATATAACTAGTCATTACCATTTCCCAACTTGTTCATGTACTCTGCAACTGGATCATAAAAACCCCAGATGCATCTACATTCTTTTGCCATTTGTTTGACATGACAGAAATGTTCCAACTACCACTCTTCCAACACCCTATCAAAATTCCACTCCAGAAAACCATGTGAGGAGAGCCTCGGGTCATCTGCTACTGTGGCATCAACCTCCCTGTGTAAGATCTTAACATTTGAAACCTAATCCCTTATAAGTGTTTTAAATAAAATAACATTATGTTCTTCCACATGATCGAGCAAATTAATTTATAAATCTAAAACACATAAAGAAGTGTCCCATTCAGAATCCTCGTCTTCTTCTTGGTGACCCTCCCAGCTGAAAATTATTTCTATATTTTTGGCGACAAGGACGAAAAAGACGTGACAGCCTCTAGAGAATTTTTCCATAAAATCATCTTGAGAAAATTGCTCGAGAAGTAACCTCTCCTGCCCACAATCAGATGGTTCTTCTAAGGAGCTATGTACAGAGTATTCATAATAGTTTTCAAATGAGATTTCACGACTCTCACCCAAACATTCTAATATTGGGACTTCATTTCTTGGACAGGCCTTAGAAAAGGCATGATCATCCTCTTCAACAGGATTCAGTAAATAAAACACTTCTCTTCGACATGAGGTTTTTGAATTTGAAAAATGGGGAGAAGTATTTATTTTAGAAACCTCTTTTCCTTCCCTATCAGGTCCATGACTTGAAAAATCCCCATTTATTTTCTTAGGCATGGTATCCAAGTAGTCATATTCATTTTCATCATATATATGCATGCCGAAATCTTATTCGAAACTAACATGGACAAAAATTGCAACAGGATGGTTGCAATCTTCAGAAAACAAACTGGTAGAACCGCTTTCCCTTTCATCAATATATTGACCCCTTCTCTGTTCATCAGAAATAGGTATGGGTTGCCAAGAGAATATTTCTTTCATCTCATGCAACTCGACTAGGTTTAACTCTTTGTCACTTCTATCATTGCTTCCATGGTCTAAGAGCCTCCTTGAAATTATAAGATTTTCTTTGACCTCCAATGACTGATTTTCTCTCCAACATAAATAAAGACAATTCGGGAGAAAAAACAGACGCATAATGTTGCTTTGCAACACCTTCTAAGGGTTTAATATCCTTTGGTATGCTATAATAAAATCTTGCAAACCTCCTATTGAAACTTGACATAGTTTCACCTTCACGTTTCCTCATAGAATAAAACTCTGAGAGTATCTGGTCCAATTATCTTCTTTCATCCCAGAATCCAAAAAATGTATAAGAGAACTCCTCCCATGTAGTGATGGATCTAGGCTAAAGATGTCTAAACCAATTTTTAACATCGCGTTGCAAAGAATGGAAAAAATCTCTCATACAAACATCATCATTCTCTATCTCAAAAAGGTCAAGAAAATACTCAAAGTCTTGTAAATGTTTCTTAGCCATAAGGTATTCCGACTCTCCATCAAAATTAGGGAGGTATTTGTAGTGTTTTTTGGGGAAGTCATGAAGGGTATGAGGAAAGCAAAGAGGCATATATCGGTTTTGGGTATTGGATGCAACAAAGTTTTGTTGAAAATACATGACCTCGGGTGGGGCATCGTGAGGCCCACTAGGTTGCCTCGCAATGTCAGGGATTTCAGGTGAAATGTCTTAATTAAAATTAGACTTACATGATGAAGAGATACTCTCAGTTTGTAAGGAAGGATATACAGAAGTGAACTCAAAAATTTGCTTGGAGTGAAATAAGCCATGATGGATTATTTCAATAAACTTAGGAAAAGAGAAGAAAAAATTTACAAGAAAAGCTAAGACGTTTTGGAGAAAGTTGGATCTTAAGTACCTTGTATTTTCATCAAGCTAACCCATGCCTTTACTTCCACCACATAGCATAACAACTCCCTTTGGAGACTTGATTTTATGGATCACGGCACCAATGGAGTTGTTGAAGCATTGGAACCACAGGTTCTTAGAAAGGTGGAATCATCAAGTGAAATATTTATCATATTCTTGATGTCTGACTATCGTTCACCATCGACAGTCTGATTTACAGCTCTATCGTCCATAGTTAGGGAGGATTTAAACCCTCCTCCTCATGTCGGTCCTTCTGTTCGTTGATCTCCCCAGTGGATTCATCTTCCAGAATATTTTTAGTGGAGTATCCAAGGAAAATGGTACAACCTTCCTTATGCAGAGGTTCTTGTTTTCCCACAGAAACCCTGTAACCTTAGAATCCTTTCTCGTTCTTCCCAGGGATGATTTTCAATTTCTTCCCCAGCAATGGAACTAGTTTATTAGCACTCAGAATCGCACCCAAGGTTGCAGAGAGGAGGACCCTGAGGTAACAACAGAACTGCTTTAGGAAAGCGAGTTGGCTTCCCCGTTTCCAGAGAGGGACCTCTCGCAAGATATTTAACAAGGCCAGATATATTGTCACAAAATGAATTTCAGATATTTGAGTTTGAAACAAGGTAAAGATGTATTGGGTTTTGGAGTCACAAATCACCAAGAAACGCAGAGCAGTTTGCACAGGAAATGTTTGCAAGAGCAGGGTAGTACTTTGGTTACGGTCGATATAATTTTGGGTCTGGTGGAAAGGGAAGAACGATGACAGTCCATCAATGTAGAGCATCGAACAAATGAATTCTACATTGAATTTGGAAGAAATATTTGGTGAATGTCTAAAACAATGACCAGAGCATAGAAATATGAATTATGAACCATTTTACACTAGTCAAAGACATGAAGAAAACATAACGGAAAGAATAACAAGAAATACATGCACATAAAGAAAGAATTTTATAGACTGTAACTATGAAAAACACAAGAATTCTTGCATTCAAAGGCCAACATTCGACTCTGTAACTTGTATTAAAGCAGCTCAAAATAACATAAACACCACAGTCTTACGAGTTTCGACCAACCCGTTCTCCCTATGCAGAGAGTATATTTATACTGTTCCTAGTCCCTGAGACTAACCTCAAGATTGGACCAGAAACTAGTTACAAATCATAATCAGACTTCTAACAAATCTAACGTGTCCTATCCACCATGACTGATACATATAAAACAAAAACTATGCAGCAATGCGCATGTTGTATTAAATGATAATACAACCTCTTACGTTTCAGGCTCGCTTTTCTTTGAAAATGACAGCTAAGGACACCTTTGATGACTCCATGCTGACGTGGCTTGAGTTGTTCCTTCCTCTACCGGGCATGTAACACCTCTTTTTCTTTCTATTCTCTTTTATGTGCATTATGTGTTTGATGACTTGTTTGTCCCCCATTCATAGCTGGCATAAAGGTTTGTGTTCTTTCTGTGTTCAAATTTTCGTCCAGCCCCTTTGTCTCCTGTTAACACTGTTATTGACGGGGAATTTGGGAAAGATCGCACCATTTTTTATAGCACCACATCCTTGAGGTGGATTTTCATTCTTGTGCTTCTCTTATCCCAAGAGGACGGTCCTCTTACAGGTCATACGACATGGAACCTCCTAGGATTTGTCACCACCCCAGATAAAGTTGGCAAGTGTAGTGAGTGGCAATGATGACAAAAGGCCATGACCTTTTCTCCCTCCATCTAAGAATTTGATTCAACAAGTATCCTCTAGAAATGTTCACCACGTGCTGAGATTACAGATACAACGACCACCTACGGAGGTTTTTGTGGGATACCCACTTTATGGGAAATTCTAGGCATAGCTTATGCAGGGGTGTTACATTCTATTATGACAACAATGCCCTCACCAGTCTCAGAGGGTCCATATAATATGATGAACATCCTTGCTTCGACCTTACTAGGGCCAGAAAGCCTCTCTAATGTAATGAACATCCCTACCCCGATAGTTGGAGCATTCTTGGCAAAAAAGCTGAGGAATTGTAGGAATTTGGGGTGATGCTCACCAACTAATAGAACACCTTGAAAAACAAGTTTCTCAAACCAAATAGCCATTATAGACCTCCTTTAATAATTTTGGGATTCTCGGTAGACTAACACTCAACCAACTTAGATCCTGTTCGATAGTTACCCAGTCTATATCTTCAAATGGTGCTGAATGGGGTGATTATATAGATCCGAGAGGTAGGACTTGACGATGGCCCTGTCAGCACTCTCACACATGCCATCATTAAGTAACCTCATGACAGAATGCACGGTCGCATGGTTCGGGATCCAGTATTTATGTTGAGATACCAGTCACTCCACCCTTTCTGTCTGCGGTGCCATGCTATTAACTACGGAAGTGACTTCTGGTCTCATTCCTCATCATCTCTCATTTATCCTCATGGCACATGGACTAGACACCTCGCATATAATTACCCTTCTTGATGATGGCATCAGACTATCTTTGTTCTTTGTGTCTTCTGCTCCTTCATCTTGCTTCGTGTGGGGTCCATACTTGTCTTCCTTCGTTCAACCATAAGGATTATTTTTCAATCATCATACATGTGACAAAAAAAACCTTCTGGATTCTGGGGAGTGACCTATTCTATGAAGCTAATTTCCTCGGTTGTAGATTCGCTCCAATGGTTTCTAGACCTTTGATTACCTGTCACCTTTACCCTCTGCATACTCACCCCAAAAAAACACATCTTTGCATCCGTGGTGAGCAAAATTGCATACAACCATGACCTTCCCCCTTGGTCCTAACAGTGCCCCTTTGAAATGAGCAGGCCGTACACAAAAAATAGCCTTCGCCTCTGGTTCTCCCCGCACAAATTTCGACGAGCAAAATCATTTCCAGCCCTTTGATCAGAGATACTTCAATCTTCATCATCCACGCATAACAGGTGTGTCATATTTCGAATATTTTAAAGGCATTTTACCCCGTGCATGTTCAATCATCAGAAACACTTCCCATCGTGGGTCTTCCTCTGACCCAATCTACGATGTCGAAACTTGCCTCTATTTAACCTATTTCATGAATTTGGGAACAAGAATCCTACCGAGCACTTTGATTTAGAGAAATTAACCTCCTCTTTTGATCTATCTCTCAATCAATCCTAACGCTTGAGATATGTGGGACTTTTAACCTATTCCGCAAAAATGCAAAGTGACTTGGGCCATGCATGTCGTATTTGCAAAACCTATTATCTCTGTTGATTTGGTCTGCCTCTAAATCACCACCGTTGAAATATTATCTCCCTTCCCATAGCTTCGGCTGATCTATGTATCCCCTTTCTCCCTTGAATGATGAGAAGGTTTACGACCATATATATGTTCATTCTTTCCTCATCCAACAGGTCACGACACCTACAAACTAGCTTCCTCCCGCTGAAACTGAAATCCTTTAAACCAATTTGTTTTCTCACACAATTCAAGACTTGATTGCCCCGTCTTCATACATTTTCTAGGTTTTAAAATATCACATATTTGCAATCATCCTTCAGCCTAGGCTTAAAAGGTGACATGAGGAGAAGTTTATAGAAATTCTCGATATTCTTCTAACGTCAATTTGCCGCAAACTCCTAGCATACCTTTCTCCTTCGATCATTTAGCACAGAAGAAAAACAATGTTAACACTGGGATTAGAGACACATGAATGACATACTCATCTGTGGAAGTTAAATAAATCCTTGTACTAATTGAAAAAAGAACCCAGGACATGGTACAACAGGATGGATATCTTCCTAATGAGCTTAGGATTTACCAAAAGTAAAGCAAATTCCAACCTTTACTTCAAGGTTGAAGGCAGAATAGCAGTGATACTCCTTCTATATGTAGATGATCTATTTCTGACAAGTGAGGATGATCTCATTACATATTAAAAGAGGGGGCTTGATGCTGAGTTCAAGATGAAATACCTAGGGATGATTCATTACTTATTAGGCATGGGAGTGTGGCAGAGTGCGGATGGGGTATTCCTTGGTAAAGGAAAGTATGTCATGGAGATTCTGAAAAGGTTCGGAATGATGGAGTACAAGGCCATGACCACACCTATGGCATTGAAATTGAATCTATCGTGTGATGCTTCATCATAGTCAGTTAATTCCATGATGTATAGGAAAATGATTGATTCATTGATGTACTTGACGAACATGAGGCCAGACAAATGATTTGATGTGAACACCTTGAGCCAATTCATAACGAACCTGAGACACGTTCACTTGATTGATTTAAACCATGTATTGAGGTACCTAAAGGGTGCATTTGATTATGAGATCAATTATGAAGCAAATCAAAAGATTAACCTGAACGATTATGTTGATTCAGATTGGGAAAGAAACACCACTGATAAGAAGAGCACTTAGGGATGCTGCTTCAGTTTGGGATCCGGTATGATCTCTTGGTTTAGGATGAAAAAGTCATGTGTGGCACTGAGTACAACCAAATCATAGTATGTTATAGCCCATTTGGTTAGCTTTGAGGCAGCATGGCTTCGAAATCTACTATCATATTTATTTGATCTCGAGTTAGAGGCAACTTGTATCTTTTGCGATAACGAGAGTTGCATGAAATTTGTAGAGAACCCGATGTTTTATGACAAGTTGAAGCATATTGAGATCAAGTATCACTCTATCTGGTATATGGTACAGAGAGGATAAGTGAAGCTCTAGTATGTGTCGATAGACGAGAAGATATATGATGTGTTGAACAACGTGTTATCCAAAGTGAAGTTTGAATAATTCAGAGAGAATATTGGTGTCATCCAGATAAAGGTCCCTAGAAAGAGGGAGTGTTGATTTCTCGCATGGTGGAAGACGTAGGTGGTCGCCAAGATGTAATACACCCGGGGTGCTCCTGGATGTGCTCCCATGATGAAGATGGTGAAAGACTAGAAGACGTAGATGCACTAAAGTGAGATCTCACATGGTGGAAGACTTAGGTGGTCCTTAGGATGTAATGCACCTGGGGTGCTCCTAGTTGTTCTCCCATGCTAGATATGAGAAGAAGTCCACCGGTCATAAAGACACTTGGTGTGCTCCTAGTTTTTTCTCTCATGGTGGAATACACAGGTAGTCCTTGGGATGTAATGCACCTAGGGCGATCCTATCGTTCTCCCATGATGGTAGACACATGATGACCATTCAAAGACATAATGCACCTTGTGTTATCTTAGGTTGTTCTCACATGGTGGAAGATGCAGGTGGTACTTGAGACACAATGCACCTAGGGAGATCCTAGCATGCTCCCATGTTGGTAGAAATAAGTTGGTCTATTGGACATGAGGTGTGCATCTAGGATGCTCTCTGTGTGTGACGATGATATGATATGGATACGATGAGATGATGATAGGAGACACATGTGATTGCTATGGAAATGTAATGTATGGTCCTAGGTTGTACCTATGTGATGACTTTATCATGGATATGATCAAAACCTAGATAAAGGATAGGAATACATCGAGCATGAAACAAGGTTGGATCTGTAGAAACCTATTATGACATATATATTCAAGACATGTCACCAATAAATGATTGGAAATATGAGAACTATAGTAGTAGCAACGATGATGACATGTCCATAAGTGTTGATGAATGTGGTGAGAAAAGTCCTTCCTAGTTAAGAGGGAGTGTTGTTGTAAATGTAACTTCAGAAGATATTCTATTATATATTATTATTGTATTTTTTATTGTACCACTGTTGGAGATGTTTTTTCTCCGTTCAATATGTCATTATTATTTTTTGTCATTGAGGTAAAACCTCCATTGTAAGTTGGGGAAATAATCCCCAGAAGAAGAATATAAAATGTATTTTTTTAGGAGAAGTCATCCCTGCTAGTCGGTCAATAGGTTGGCCCAGGTAGGTTTTAGGTCATGTCAGTTGAAGGGTTTAAATAGGGAGGTTACCTCCCTAATTTATACACACACTCACTCAATCTCAAGTTAACATAAGGAGAGATAGAAGACAAGTTTGTTGGAGGATAAAGAGAGAGAGCTTCAGAATACTTCTTATTCTTTGGTTTTCCATCTTGTGATATTGTATTAGTGACAAATCTATCTCTAAGGAAGTTTGTAGGGTTTTCTCCTTTATGGTTTCTCCGAGGAAAATATTTGTGTCTTGTGTATATTGTTGTGCTTGTTATTATTTAAGTTAAAGATCCTAAACAAATTGAATTAAAGTACAAAATCTAAAAATGGTTACCTTTGTTCCATGCTTGTGGAAAATATGTGGAACAACATTATCTTCTATACAATGCTAAACAGATTGTTCAAAGGACTAATAATGCTATGATTTTGGTATAATTCCAAACCACTCCATATGGAAGGGCTCTATTGTTGTATATGAAGTGAAAGGAAAGTGCTCCATTAAGCCATCCACAAGGTTTGGATCCACTATGTGAGGGCTTTGTCAATGAGTTTCAAAATCCAAACTTTGAGAAATATTCTAGTTTACCTTATGGGGGATTAAGTAGAGGGTTGGTGAATCATTTGTGAGTTATGTCATGATCTATACCATTGTCCATTGTAATTGAAATACCACATATTACCATTGTTATATATTGTGACTTCTTTAGGATAAATTCTCAATGCATTAAGGACTGAAAATCCTTTGTAGGGATTGGTAGAGAGGTTGAGAAGAACTTATTTCTAGTGGATTCCTTTGCAAGAGGGAATCATCACTTGAACCAAGAGAATTGAAGGTGTAGCCATGACATGAATCAACCTCCTCCATGGTGATTTAATTGTAACAAGGTTGGGAACATTGCATGACACTCTCCACCCTTGTGATAACCACAGTGCGAGGATTACCATAAAAAGGGGCATAGCATCGAATATTTTGTAGCATTGATTGTGAAGTAGGAAGCTTGGGCTACGAGGAAACGTAGAGAAATTATTGTAATTTCAAGCTATATGGCCATGGACTTATTATTATCAAAAGTATAGGTGTTAAGGTGAAGATAATCATTAATGGGATAGATAACACTTAGGAATCCCTACGATGGGCCATAAAAACAAATAGTGCATATCACTGATTGATAATTAGGAAGCTTGATATAGCAGGAGATGTAGAGCTAATATTGTAATTTCAAGCTGTAGGGCCATGGAATTTCTATTATTGAAAGCATAGGTGTAGAGATAAAAATCATCACTCATGGGAGAGATCATAATTCTTAGAAAAGCATCGACACCTTAGTGGGTGTGGAAGGAGCTTTGCATCAGGTAAAGAAAAAATAGCCATTGAAGAGAATTTAGATCGAATGCAATCATCGACGAGTATGAAGTGCAAGATGTAATTCTATACACTTTGGGAATTAATGGAACGATTGATGTTTGTCTACTTATCTATTCAATGGTTCTTGGTGAACCAATGTAGGATTTATCCCATTTGATGGTAATAAGGGGTGAAATCAATTTAGATGGGATAAATATTTTTGCAAATCTTGAAGTCATTCAAATAGAGGATGATCAGGATCCCTATCCTACATTTTTGGCATATATTAGATTTTTGATAATGATATAATATTGCATTCGAGGAAACAATAGATGTTATTTTGAAGTAAAGGAATCCTCCAAACTTTGAACCCCACATAAGGAGAAAGGTTTGTGGAGATGGTAGAGGAATATTTGGCTAATACTATGGTTGACCAATGGTATAATATGACCTCAAGGAAACATGAATATTATCAACCCTTTAATAGGTAATGATCCCTATATTTCTTTGTTGGACATATATTAGGATTTTGATTATGAAACAATGTTGAATTTGAATAAACATTGGACGTGTATTGAACTAGAGGGTAGATATGCCATCCAATTGTTGGACACTACATTGAGAGGAAGGTTAGTGCAGATGGTAGAGGAAGATTTGGCCAACAATGTAGTCAATCAATGGCATAATATGACCTTAAGACAAATGGGGAGTTGAGTTAGTGTAGTGTTTATTCATTTGACACGATACCAAAGGAAGAAATGAATCATTGGTAGTGAGGAGACATGAAATTTTTTCTTGTGATTGCATATTAATAAGATCAATAAGATGGATATGTGTTGAGTTGAATCATTTGTAGAAGTTCGATGGAAACATAGAGGTTATAGAATTTTTTCAAGTCATTATTGATCAAGTGGATTAGATAAATTCATTAGAAGGTATATATATGATGTTGAAATTCACTTTGGCGAGATGGTGAGAAACACAAAAAGGCTCCTTGGATACTTGGGAGGAGGTTACATAGACTTTGCAAACATGGTTCATTCTGCTATAATACTAGGCACCGTGTGAGTAGCTTCATGGCCAATCAGAAGCCATGAAGAAACACTCCATGGCCAAAATGATCATGTTCATGGGAGATATAGATATAGTGTAGCATGTGGATCCCTATGAAGTAAATTGGATTGGAACTAGAAGCTTACTCAAGTAGTGGGTTCACAATTTTGTGCATACATTGGGATCATTCTCAAAGATTTGATATTTTCATGATGATAAACATTGACATACTAAGCATTGGGAGTGTCTAGATTCCATGGTTTATGCAAATTTTAGTATCCCAAGGGCCAAAACATATATTTTTGGAGTGTTGTAGAGAGAAAATAATTTCCTTTTCTGAGATGGGTAGGAGTTTTAAAGAATAACTTCTTGGTCTATGATGAGTATCAACATTTATTTATTTTCTAGAAGGAACAAGAAATTTGTGTACATATGAAGTAATATGTGGACTTTGACGAGGAGCTACACCATTTACAATTCAATGAATACGAGGGAGATCACATGGAATAAGATATTGAAGATCCAAATGAATCCAAATATTACGATGAACCATGGAGACTACATGATTAATGATTACCTAGAAGATGCATAAAAAAAAAAAAATTCAAGGATGATTGGGGTTATACCACTATCACAAAGGTTGTATCTCTATATATATTGGAATGATATTAAGCTCTATTTCTATAGAAATTTACCAAGACTAATGGTGTAGTTGGGGATCTTAACAATATGAAAAGTTGTTGAACCTAGACACAACCAATTAAGAAAATATTTTTCATTTGAATTTTCATTATAAGGAGCAAGCTAAGAAGGGGTTGGATAAAATGTCGATAGCATGGTTGATTTTCCATATGGAAGAATTTGAATATATAATCCCCATTATCATCTGGAACAAGAAATTGAAGGGATCCACTTTTGTGTGGATTTTTATTTACTAAGTGAGCACTACATTCATGATCCTTTTCCAATACCATCTAAGAATGAATATTAGAAACATTGATAGGGAACGAGGCATTATGTTTTACAAATGGATTCTTTGGATATAATCAGGGTCAAATCGTAGAGGAAGATCAAAGGAAAAACACATTTGAGATGGAGTGGGGTCATTTGCATACAAAACCATGCCCTTTGGTTTAGATGATGCTCTTTCATGTTATCTTGCATTGTTTTCACTGTGCTCCATGGATATACTACAAGTTCCTAGATGTTTATCTTGATATCTAAACTATATATAACTGGTTAAAAAACAACATTTCTCTTTTACAATTAAAGGTGTAGGGTGGTGTTGTGTGCATTCAATATTAAAACATGTATCATTTTCACCCCATTTTGAGTGTTGATTGGACACTTTGTTCGGAAAGAGGATATATTGGTGTATTTCATGAAGATAGTTGTCATTGTGGATATTCCATATCAAGTGAATGTCTTAATTCTACAATATAATATTGGACATATTGGTTATTATCAATAATACATTAAGAATTACATTGATCTAATGTGACAATGAATATGACGCTGCAAAAAAATGTACATATTTTTGTAGAAAATGTAACAAAAAGGGTATTTCGAAGTTAAGGGAAAAATGATCACAACAACTATATCGGTGTTCATTTATTGGGAGAAACTATTTCATGTTCAAGCGAATGCATTTGGAATATCCCTAGAAATTGTTTTGTTTCAATGAAGGGAAGTGACGATGGATCATATTGTGTATTTTTACAACAAAAAATAATTGCAAAGAGTAGAATTATACCCCAACAAAACACTAAGGATCGATGGTAATGTATGTATTGAAAAAGTTTGAACACTGTACCAAGGAGGCATTTTTAGATCTTTGTTGATTAGTTGACACTTAAATATTTGGTGAATAAGCTAGTGTTCGAAGGTGGGATTCGTAAAGGGTTGTTACTATTCCATGAGTTTGATTTTGAATTTTCATCAAATCAAAAAAGAAGAATGTAGGACTAGATCATCTTTTGCAAATACAATTTGTGGAAGCACCAATATTACTAGAGGAAATACATGATGTAGGCTTGTTCAAGGTAGAGGAAATTCTAGATATTTTGTTGAGCTCTCATATTTAATTAGTATAGGTTCCACACCAAAAGTATATGAAAGGAAATGATGAATTCAATAGGTAGTTTGCGTAGACAATTATTTATTGACTGTAGGGAAATTCTATACAACATGTATTAACAATATCTGTTGTATATATGTTTGTTAAATGATGAAAGGGATGTAATGATTTTTGTGCATATGATGGGTTAAGTAGATGCCACTACTATTTGAAAGATACATTCAGTGTCATGTGTGTGACTTTGGTGGCCTACATTGTTCTTGGATTCTTTTTATGTGATGTTTCTTAAAGGGTGAGACCCCTTTCATGAGAGATGAGAAATTAATGTAACCTAATGTGATCGAGGAATCATTTCAACATTGGGTAGTGTATTTTATCAAACCCATTAACCTGCTTGTGTAGTAATAAGGGGAATGACACATCATTAATACTACTACTAATTTGATGTGGTGGGTAGACCTTATGCTAACTTGAGACTACACTACCCAAACTACTACTAGTTTCATCTTCAAAAACATTGTGGCAAAGGATTGGATGTCAATAGAGTACTATTAATGATTAGGAAAATAATCATGTCAATGAGAATTCCTTTGGATTGGTTTGGGAATTTATGATTTACCGTCATAAAACTACTCTCCATCATTCACAAACCAATGGTGTTATCATCAAATCTCTCAATAAAAATGACAAACACACACACACACACACACACACACACACACACACACACACACACACACACACACACACACACACACACACACACACACACATACATATATGTATACATATATATATATATATATATATATATATATATATATATATATATATATATATATATATATATATATATATATATATATATATATATATATATATATATATATATATATATATATATATATATATATATATATATATATATATATATATATATATATATATATATATATATATATATATATATATATATATATATATATATATATATATATATATATATATATATATATATATATATATATATATATATATATATATATATATATATATATATATATATATATATATATATATATATATATATATATATATATATATATATATATATATATATATATATATATATATATATATATATATATATATATATATATATATATATATATATATATATATATATATGTATATGTATATACATATATATGTATATGTATATGTATATATACATATACATACATATATATATACATATATGTATATATGTATATGTATATGTACACACACACACACACACACACATATATATAATGGATTACAATCGTATTCATAGGTAGAGTAGTTGCAATGAGAAACCTAGTTGTTTTGAGATTTGTGCATGCCTAACCCTAGTTGTTGTTGCACACTTCTAGATCCAAAATATAGAGGACATTGGCCCCCTATAGATGTTGAGGCCACTATGTTTCATGCCCTCATTTATGCTCTTGGGAAGTATGCTTTGAATACACAACCGTCTTGTTTTGTGAAGAAATTGTTGGATAGAAGTCTTGAGGTTCCTCTTCTTATTTCCACACATTAGCACATGGCTCTAATCTTGAATGAAAGATATTTGATTTATCAATTTATTGAGATCTGGAATTTCCTAGATCAATGACTATCTTGGTTCAAAAAAATTGGCAATTTTAATAAATGGGAATATTAATCATTAATTTAATAGTAAAGGGTTTTCATGCCTTTCTATTTGAATAAGAAGAGTATCGAGATTTAATATTAAAAGTGGGCCCTATTTCTTCAAAACTAGAGGAATTTATTTGAGTTAATGGACTCCTGACTTCAATCTATATCTTGATGTTCCTTTTTCCATCCTTTTTTGGATCTTCCCACCCCATTCTCCTCTTTAATGTTGAAATGAAGATTCATTGAGGAGCATTGGAAACAACCTTGTAAGGTGTATCGATAATTTTGAACAATAGAATGGCATGTTTTCTTGTGCTATGATATGTGTTGAGGTAGATCTTGAGAAATTACCACCATAAGTGATCCTCCTCACTCTTGATAATTGGAAGCACAATAAAAATCCAAATTATGAGAAAATTTCCTTTTAAATGTAAAACCTACCATGAGTATAGGAGCGTTGAAAAGGATTGGAAGAAAAGTCTCTCTCAATATCAAACAATTATCACTAATAAAAACTAGTGGTAAGTGGTAAAAAAATGAGTCTAATCAACAAATAAACATGTATTAATCTCAATATATGCCTTCATATTTAGTGTAAACAACTATAGGCATTTCAAAGCAATATGCACCCATGCAACATGCAAAATTTGTAGTGCCAAAACTTTCCTCCTTAATGTATGTTCATGGGAACATCGTTATATCTCCAAGGTGTGATTATTAAGTAGCTAAACCCATCCCCATATGAAATTAGCTTGACATTATTTTTAATGTTTTGGTATCTTTTGTGGAAGTGATATCTCCCTCTATCAAGGATGCTACATCCTTATTTCTATATAGATTAGCCGTCTACATTGCGTATCAAATAGAACCCTATTTATATGTGGGTGAAGACCTCAACTTACATAGGAAAGGGGAGATTAGTCCAATATCAAATAAACCAAAGCACTTCACTAGTGTTTTGACAAGGATGAAATCCTAATAACAATATGAAGAACATGACAAAAAGAGGAAGAGAAGGAAGAGAGGAAACCCAAAAAAGAAAGTAGAAAATCAACAAAGGGAAAGATGGAAGAAGCAACAAATAACAAGAAACTCCTAAGAATTTAGAAAACCATTGAGAAAATCAATGGGGGATAAATATTGAAATGTTCCAAACAAAAGTATAGAAATTCAAGTGCCTCATCGAAGTGGAGGTAATAAACTCTTAAATATTAAATAATGAATATTGTCTTAAGGAATTGTAGAGGCATGGGTAGCAAGTTTAAAGAGGAATCCTTGCGAGACCTAATTAATTATGAGAAACCAACTATCCTCCCTAATCCAATAGACCAAGATTGAAGCTACTGATATGATGAAACTCAATAAGAAACAATGGGGAAAATACGAAGGTGTTGTGGTAAGTTCAAGGGGTGCATCAAGAGGTATTTGCACCATTTGGGATAACTCTCTATTTCTATTGGAATTTTCTCACCAAATGAAGCACTGGACCTTATCATATTTCCTAGACAAGCATGCATGTATTAGATATCATATTTTTAATGTTTACATTCCTATATTATATACGAAAAAGGAAGATCATTGGTGTTCTTTGTAGGCTTTAAAAGACATTGAGGTCACTAGGAATAGTGTTGTGGTTGGTGACTTCAACATGGTTTCAAATAGTAAGGAAAAAAGAGGGGGAAACAATGTCAATGAACCTTATAGAGAAAACATGGAATATCTTATGACATATTTGGATTTAGTAGATATTAAACATTGAAAGGAAAATATATATTGTTAAATAGGATATTTGGATTGAGCTACATAGTTGTCAAGATTGACTTCTTTTTCATCCAAAGTGATATTTTTTTGAATAATTATAACTTAACCTCCAAGATAATCATGTTGCTGTGTTCCATCATTCTCAAGATGTTGCACCACTTCCATTAAATTTTTTCCTCTATGTCTCTAAAATCATAGAGAAATGGATATTATCATAGAGGAACGAGGGAATTCTATTTGTGGATTTCCTTCATTTTTATGGGAATAAAAGCTAACAGAAAACAAAATTTACCCAAAGGAAAAGGGAACATACTCCTTTTTATCATTGAAGAGAAAAAAGTGGCAATCTAGTCTCGGCTTGAATATTTTTAAATAAGAATGGAAAATCAAGGCACTAACATGAAAAATCAAATAGATGAGAGAGACCTCTACAACAAGATTCACAAAGTAAGCATGTTAGAGGAAGAGATGTTTTAAAGTACCAAAGTTTGTGATACATTCTGGAGACAAGATGTTGGCTTTCTTCCCTTCAACCTAGGTTCAGATCCTTAGTCAACAAAAAAAAAGACCCAAGATATTGGCCTGTCAAAGGAGGACTCGGTTGAAAGCACCTGCGACTAAGTTGCAGTCTCACCAGAGATATATTATTGGGAACTTCTGGAACCAGGTTTCTGTAGTTATGTGGGGATATATACTGCTACAATACTTCATCATATTTCTCGACTGAAGCTAGGGATTATACTTCATATTCCTTATCTATTCATTCAAGATAACAATTTTTTACCAGTCGACACATATTGCAGTATTCAACATAAAATCCTTATCACATATTCATTCAATAAGTGGTGCAACACATACATATATGGGATTATTCATATATATATGTGGTGAAACATATTTAGATCTACTTATTAATAACATACATCCATTAAACATAAACACATTAATCACTTACACACAGATACAACGATTAACATGGAAACCCATCCGGGAAAAACCAAAAAGGTGCTCTTCATCTGACATGAGAAATATGTTAGCACCTTTTGTATATGCACTCAACTTGCAGAATATTCTCTAGATATTATTTAAAACTCATACAAACTTCTCTCCTCTCAGGATCTCGAGTTTTTGGGATACATATTTCTTCTCTCCTTCACTCTATCTGTAATGTCCCCTTTTTGGAATTTTTTAAAATGCCCAATTTTCCAATTTTTTCACAATTTTGGCTCTTGACTAGTTTTGATGTCTAAACCTCCAAATTGACCCAAATTCTTCCAAATTTTCTCTGAAGGTACATGACTGATCATATAAATTAAATATTATGTTCATGTATGTTTTTTGACCTCCCAATTACTTCTGTAAACTTGTTTAATGTTCTGTTCAAAGAAGGAGTCTCTACTAGCAAATTGGGGCTCCAATTCCCCTTGGGTAATTGCCGGAAATGGATTCACAAATGATCCCAAAGTCACTTGAATTTCTGAAAAAAGGATGGGTATGTGTAAGGGAACTTTTAAAATTCTCATATGCATCATGGTTCAGTTTATACAGGCTGTTATGACTCTTTCCAAAACAATTCCCAAGTCACAATTTCGACCCTTGGGGAAAATGCACCAAATCTTCTCCCAATGCAATAAAAATGAGTAAAATGGATTCCAATGATTAAGTACTGAACATGAGACTTGAAATACACATTAATTACAGTCCATACATCATACATTTATCAGATATACATTCCTCCATTCGAAATAATAAGCATTACCATGGAATATATCAAAAATGGAGTGGAAATGGTCATTGTTTGCTCATTAAAAGTCATTTTGACATACAAATATTGGGAATTTCAACTTGAGAAATTTTGAGAATGAATAACAGATCATATTGAACTGATTACAATCAGAAATGGACAATGAAATTCTTTTCCAATTCGAAATCATCAGCATTACAATGGTTCACAACAAGATAGTGGGGAAATGACACTATTTCTCCATTGTTCAACATTTTTACATGAGTTATTTTGGGTATTTAGACCTGAGAGTCTTATGAACATGAAATACATAGCATATACATCAGAACATAATATAATTGGCATTATAATCTTCCCCAAAGAGATCAATAGCTCACCCAAAGCGCAATCCCTCCATTGGCATGAATATAGTTGAGAGAGAGTGTTGCAATAGAAGAATCCACATGATTTCCTGTAGATTAAAACTAAAAATAAGACTCCATAAAATCTCCATGAAATACCTGAGTGGCCTTTCCAAACACCAACTAAGATGGGAATCTTTCACCCTCGAAATTGGCTTAAGTAAGAAAACTAGTCATCCACTAGCTCTCACAATTCACAAATGAGCAAAAGCTTCTTCTCATGGATGATCCATGTATTTTATAAACATTATTAGTCTTCTAAGGTTCCAAATCCATAAATAAAACAAATCCAAGTCAAATTGGTGTGGCTGCTCATGCTATGCCATGTGGCCTCTCTCTTCACCTTCCCTCTTCTCCCAAATTTGAGTAGGAGCCTCTTGGCCTTCTCCAATTCCCAAATTCGACCTATAATATGCTCTATTCAGTCCTGACATGTCAGTATGTTAGTATTTCAGCATTAATATCTGACTTGTGTCATAACTGTCATATAATCTCCATCATTGGTGTCATAGATGTCATGAACGTAAGGGGAATCTAGCCAAGTGTCCATGAAACTCCCATTTGGCTCTTCCTCTCCCATGTAAGTTAAAATCCATCCCAAATTCGACCTATGAAGTATATGGACAATTATATTAACCTAATAATCCATCTCAAAACATTAGGCTTCCCATATATTCAAATTTGCAAGAGAAAGATACCATTTAACATAGGAATTCTAGCTAGTGTGGGCCCCATAGTCTCCATGTGTCTTCATGCTCCATTGCCACTTCCATTTTCTCTTGTATTTATTTAATAAGATAAATTATTAAATATTTATCCCCTTATAATGTATAAACATCATTTATTATCCCCCTTATTCCCAATCTCAAAGCTTCCACCCCCAACCTAGGAAACTAGTGATTTTCCTCCTTGGCAATTATTTGACTTTTAGCATCCGTTTGACAACTCTCATGAATATGGAAAATGTGATTTGGCCATTGTGACCCAATGCAAAATTTGGGACATTACACTATCAATCCACACACAACCTAGATCAATCCTCTAGCTAAACAACTCTCTTCTTCCCTTCTTAACCTACAAAGTGACTTAACCAACTGACAACTTACCAACTGACTACTTAGTCAGCTTGGGTTTTCCCTTTAATAAGATTCTACATGTATTAATCAATTGAATCTTTTTGTTAGTTGATATTTCTCTCGTCACCGATATTTCTGTCGCAACTGCTTCTGTCGTAGACTCTTTTTTCGACCTGAGTCTTTATCTTTTTGAACAGAATGATGGATGAATTCTGATTAACATTTCCTAGGTCCAACAAGCCCCCAACACTCACATGTGGCTCATCCTGATCCACATTAGTCTGAAACCTCCATTGTTATGAACTTTCTTTAAAAAACTTGAAATGTTTTCACTATATTCCCAGTATCCTCCCATACTTCTGCTTCCGTCTTATTCAAATTTTCCACAAGTTTGGAATTGATGTGTTCCGAAGTTGTAAGTCTTGCTGACTGTACTACTTGTTGCACTTTTTGTGTACAGGTTGAATAATCCCTGTAAACGTTTCTATGTATGCTTGTAATTCTGTGACCTTGTTAGTCCTCCTTTGTTGTTATGCCCACAGTGTTGCGACCTGCTGCTGTATCCTCTTCATGTCAGCAACCTTAACCATTTTCTCTACTAATGGAAGCTTCTTCATTTCATTATTCATCTAGTTCACCTCTGTATTGGCAGTGCACATATGATTTGTGAATTTATCCAACTCTTCATCCTTGATCAAAGATTCCCATGTTTGAGAAACTTTCTCAATCGCTTTGGCACAAAGTGCCTCTGCCTCTTCTATTCTCTTCTTAGATTCAGTTTCTTCTTTTCTTCTCTCTTCCAGTACATTTGGAGGTGTACTGGGTCTCACTTGTACTTCCAACTCCGCGAGCTTCTTGCGAAGGTTCTCTGCAATATCACCAAGTCAAAACAATTTGGATTTTGCAAACATCTCATGTGTAATTCCTTCATCCATGAAACTGTATCAAGCAAGTGTTATGGCTACGTCAAGCCGGTGCCTGCTCTCCTCCAAGGTCTTCTCTTTTCGCTCTGTTTCTTTAACCGTTTTCTTCATCCTATGAATAATATTGTTTGATGCTCTAACCTGGTTGACCAATACGCCTTCTCTAACCTTCATTTATGCCACTACAACGTTTTGAATGGAATACACTTCGTACATCAATAGTGCAAAGAAATTTATGGTGACATGGCCCAAGTTTTTTACCATGGTATTCATCTCTGTCATTTCTAAGTCTATTTATTCACCCAACACTTGATTTTTTACTAGCGGAATGGGCATCAACACTTCATTAGGTCGCTCATAAAACGAGCCAGCTAAGTCCTATGACGTAGGCAATTGTGGTATGTAGTCGACTGCCACTCTTGCTTATTTTATTTCCTTACATAACATCTGTAATAAATCTATGATACTGATTGTTATCTTTATTTGTCTCTCATATATCTTCTTGAGGCTTTGATTGGATACTTTTTCCATTGCATCCATTAGAAGTGTATAATCGTCATTGGTAAGGCCAACAATTCCAACTAATTTGTCTCCTTTCCTCTTCTTACAAACCTTCACAAGATTCTCTCTTTTCTTCCTCTTTTCCCCTAATGCTAGGTCAGTTGGGGTCATGCATGACTCATTCTGGGTATTTTCTCAGTTTTCTCTCTTGGATTTTCCTATGGGTTTTCCTTTGGTGGATCTTCTCTGTATCCTCCATCCTTCATTGTCGATGGATCGTCGTGTCGCACCTCTTGTTCTGTAGATAGTTGATCATTTGCGACAGGAAATCTCCATTCTTCTGGCCAATCTTGAATAATGGCATCTATTTCTACAACCTACAACTAATACTATGTCGTAAGCCATCAAAACTGTGGGTCTTGTTGAGGCTACAAAAAGATATGATGGGCCCCGACCGAAAATCTGACAATGTTTCTAAACCGCTTAACGGTCGCCTCGGTAATTCTAGCCTGCTCTAGAAAAATGTGCCCTTTATACTTCAATCTATTTGTTGACAAGAATATCCCTTACAGGAATCATTGGGTCCTCCTAAATTATTTGGATGATTCTAAACATAGTGTCATGTGTCAACCATTATTTTTAGGATTTTCTAGCCAATTTAGTGGAAGTAAATATATAGAAAATAGATATCCTTCATCATATTTTCTAGATAAAGCATCATCCACCACATTCTCTTTTCCTTTCTTATATATGATTTGATAATCATACCCAATAATATTGGTAAATCACTTGTGTTGCTCATTGGACAACAATATTTGTCCAAAAAATACTTCAATCTATGATGATCTATCTTGATATAGAAACACCTCCCAATGAGATATCAATGAAAATTATCATCAATTGCATGATCAATGGCCATTATTTCTTTCTCAAAAGTGGATTTTCTCAAATTACTAGTAAATACCAATGGGGTGTTTCTCGCATCATCACAACTCCAAGTCTATTGATTGAGGCATTGCATTTTGATAATAATAAAAATAGAGAAATTGGGTATGGCTAAGATGGGTGTAGTACAAGTGGTTTCTTTTAAGGCTAAAAAGGCATGCTTGGCGACCTTGCTCCATACCAAGTAACTCTTTTTTAGTAAGGTGATTAAGGGGAAACGAATCACCCATAATTATTCACAAACTCCTTATGATAGTATGTAATTCCTAAGAAACCATGTAATATTTTCATAGTATTGGGAAATGGTCAAACCTAAATAGCATTAATTTCTTAGGATCAACTCGTACCTTTTCCTTAATAAATGTTAACAAGTATTTGAATTTTAAAGTTCCATAAACACACTTGGACAATTTGTGGATTAAGTGATTTTTCCGAAGGTGTTGCAGGGATATATCAACATGCTCCACCTTTTCTTATGATTTTTTTATTATAGATACGATATCAACAAAGAATAATAGAACAAAATTACGTATATAGGGCTAAAAAATCTTATTCACAAGGTTCTAAAAGGTGGACGCAACATCACAAGGTATTGAGGGAATCGCTAAAAAATCATAATGGCCTTCATATGTGTGGAAGGATACCTTAGGAAATTTGACCTCTTTCATCATTATTTGTTGGTATCATGATTGAAGATTCAATTTACTGAAGATCTTGGAACCATTAAGCTCAACCAAGAGATTGTCAATGATTGGGGTGGGAAATTTTTCATTCATAGTTATCTTACTGATAGGATGGAGATATGAACACATGTATCGATCACCTTCAATACTTAGTACCATGAGCATCAATGATGTGTAAGGTCTAGTAATTACATAGATGTTTCCTACCTCTAGAATTTCACGATCAATATTTTCAATTTCATTCTTTTGATAAAAAGGTTGCAAGTAAGGATTCATATTGAGTGATTAACTACTTGGAATTAGTGGAATACTATGATCATGATCACCAAGTGAGGGAGTAGGGCCACATGGTGTGTCAAATACCTATTGAAACATATTTAATATCAATTGTAATTTGAGGTGGATCTCCTATGATGGCTTGTCCACGTCTTGGATGGGATTGAATTGGACATTAATGTCAAAGTGGCCCTTCTTCAATATCTTTTCCATATGGTGAGAGATGATTATTTATGAGTATATGGACTTGATGTCCTTAATAATATGCATATATTCATACTTAATGAAGTTCATGAATAATTCCTTGAAAACCGTGGTAATTGGACCCAATGTTCTTAATCACTCTACTCCAAGCACCACATCATATCCACCCATTCCAATAGTGAGCATGTGGGATTCAAATGGATAATCTTCCATTTGAAGTTTCAAATTCTCATACTTTCCACTAGATTTCATCATACTACCATTAGAAATCATAACTTGAAAATTATGCATGGTTACACGGATATAACAATTGATTTCTTCTATCACTTATCAATGAATTAAATTGCGGGTTCTACAACTATCAATTAAGTGGCAATGACCTTTTGGTGCTCGATGTGTCCCATAAACTTTAGGTTCAAAGGAGATAAAATTATTTATAAAGCATGGAGGAAAATTTGGGGATCGAGTCTTGAGGAAAATCTAGGGTGGGTTCTTCATATGGAGTTCATTAATTTCATCTCTTTGATGGTGTCCTTATAAATATCCCCAAGGTTTTTAGGTTGGGACACATCAGTTTGAAATGGTTTTTGTTCCTTACATTTTATTCCCTTTGGAATACTTCTCATCATAATTATAAATAAGCTTGAGGTGTTGGTGTTCAGTTTATTTTTCTTGAATCAACTTTTGTACCCACAAGAGATAAGAGGGGTTGGTCTAAGGGCCCATAGGGATGGTGGAAGGTCCCATATGGGTGCATGGGTGGGGAATAAAAGGAAGTCATTTTGTATATGCATTAACAAATGTCTAAGATTCTCTAACTCTTTGAGACCTAACACTAACCAAGCAGTTGGGCACTATGGCATGACCTAGGTGCTCTAATATCCTCCTTGATACAACTGATGGAACATTCTTTAAAAAAATCAAGCAGGCTTTTCATGTGAATTTCTGATTGCTTGAAGGTCACCATAAATTCTTGTATTGTTCCTATTTTTCACAACTTGGTCAGTTGTGACAAATAGTGAGTGTCTCTTTCAAAATGAGCATAAATGAATTTCACAAACTAACTCTAAGAAAGGCATCCCCCATATGATTTATTATGGCATTACTACCAATTCCATCATTCTAGATCTAATTACAACACCCCCACTCTAATTTTCCTGAGGTCATCAACAATATCTTGGAGGGAGAAATAATGCTCCATCTAGGTAACTAACCTATGGGGTAAGGACCATAAAAATTGTTCAAGTAAACTTTAGGAACTTTGTGTTGCATATGATGTTGATTATCATAAAACTTCCTTGATTCATACCTAAATCTAGTGGAGGACTCAACATAATCTTGTTATACCACTAGATTTGGCCACTGCCTACTTGGATGTAGGATGGAAATGAGAGATTAGATATCGATATTGGATTCAACATTTTGAATTTCACACCTACAAGTTATTATTTTATGATGTCAAATTTTTCTTTCATGTCATCTATATGAGAGAATTTATCTAAGATCCCCAAAACTTGGTTTTCATGGTTGATGAGCCTATTATTTGTGGATGTGTTTCAATCGGCTTCCATGGGGGCTTTGGGTTCACCAGAAGGGTTATTTCAAAATTATAATAATGTGATCAACTCCTTGCAATAACTCTACTAAGATAGGTCACTAAGAATAGTATGTCGGGTCTGCACCAAAAAAAAATTACTAGAGGGTTATATCAACATGACCAGTGTCATGAAAGGAGTATTTTGAGATAGTTATCTTACAATGGTTCTAGAAAAACCAAGATAGTCATACTAGGAGTATTAATGCAATGAAACAATTATCAAATCTTATTATTCTAAACTATGCAGGGATTTTGTTCTTGTGCTATAGTGTCTAGGGTTTGTAGGGTGATAAGGATAGATGAGTTCCAAATGCTATAACTCTCTATATATCAGAGGGTTTCCAACAACAGTACTCAACTAAATATATCATGATTCTGGCTATAGAGGAATCTAGACCATACCCTTATTCACACTACCAAATTCCATAGTATTTGAGAGTGATATTGTTGAACGTTTTTCTTAGTGTACTATTGCAATATGAAAACTAAGAGGATTGTGCAATTAAGGTTATTTTCAAGTGCACCTAAAGGGATTTTGATATACACAAGGGTACATGGAAAATCTGACAAGCCTTTTACATTAAGTGACTACCCATGAACTATGTAATGGGTCCTATTAAGAGAAGATG
>LPNX011032768.1:3820-103747 GCA_001517045.1 Pseudotsuga menziesii | reverse complement strand
ATATATATATATATATATATATATATATGTATGTATGTATGTATGTATGTATGTATGTATGTATGTATGTATGTATGTATGTATTCACAAAAAAAAAAAACCACACTAAATCTTGTGTAGATCATGCTTGAATAATTAAGGGGTCAAGAGGACTTCATCGGGGTTGTCCATTATCACCTCCCATTTTTATCCTTATCATTGAATGCATGGGTAAGTTGATTCATGGTAAGATTGCAGAAGGAATTGTCAAAGGTATAATAGTCTCGGCTCAAGAGTATATCACTCACCTTCTATTTGTGGATGATGTTATGTTATTCATCCTGGGAAGGTTAGATGTATGGTTGGCTTATAAACTATTTTAGAGTTATTTTGTAGGGTGACTAACATGCTCATTAGTGACTCTAAATCCTTATTTCTATAACATGGTGTTGAAAGGGTTATTATGCAACGAATTGGTGTAGATATTCCCTATCAGGTTTCCCCACTTTGTTAGGGCACCACATATCTTGGAAAATACATCAATCCTAATAAATATTCAACGCAAGATTGGCATTGTTTATTAAATAATATAGATAAGTGAATCAACCATTAGTGTCATCAATGGCTATCATTGGGTGGGGGATTGACATTAGTGAAGTCGGTATTGAAAATATACTGATTTATTGGTTATCATTGTGCAATCTTTTGAAGAGAATATTAAGCAATATTCACAACAAAGTATTTAATGTTCTATGGTCTAGTGTCAAGGACAAACACAAATACCATCTGGTGAAGTAGGATATCTCAGTGAGGCCCAAACATATGGGGGGATGGGCCCTTAAAACCATCTTTTGGTTTGCAAAATTTTTGGCTGTAAAAATCCTTTGGAGGGATTTATTTGTTGATAGTTTGTGGATTAGGGTGATTACAAAGAACTATTTCAGATAATGTTCTATTATGAAGTGGATTCATACTCAGAGGAAACCTATAAAAGCGGTATCCAATAATTGGACTAGCCTAGTTTCTTCTTTTCATATATTGTTGGATTAGTTGGCCTAGTGGAAGGGTGATTGTTGATAAATAAGAGTTGGAAGAGATCCCATTATTGGAGATCCCTACGAATTTATACTTTTGTCAAAATTGATGGATGTCCTTAATAGAAAATGAATAGTTACCCTTAACCAGTCATTCAGTAATGGTCACTTATCGGTCAAAGGGAATGGTTGGATATATTAGCTAGGACTTCACGACACTCTGTGTGTTGAATGGGACAATTATATTTTAGGAATTTTGTGGGGAGGCATATATTTATTAGATGGTGAAGAATCCCTCCTTTGTTCGTGGAATGTGAAATTTTAGGGATTATTAATGCCAATATGGCTTATGATTCTCTTATGATGGAGGTGGAGAGACATGATTGCTAGTGGTAGCGTAATCTATGGAAGTTCTGACTTCCCTTAAAGATTAAGCTTTTCCTTTGGCTAGATATAGGAAACTGTATTCTCACTTGGAACAATTACATGAAGAGAGGGGCAATTGGACCAAATGTATGCCCTATTTGTTGTAAGGTGAAGGAATCAATGGACCAATCCTTGATTTTTTGTTCCTTCATTGTTTTGTCTTGGAAGAATGTTCCTAACTATTGTGACTTTATGTGGGCTTGGGACATGCCATCATTATCTTCATGCTATAGTAATTGGCTTGTTAATGCTAAAAAATTGCTACAGTTCCCAAGCTTTGTTTGTTGGCGGGTTTGGAAAGAACACAATCATGTTCTGTTTGAGGCTCGGCATTCAAACACCACGAGAGTGGGTATTGTGGTTGTTTCGTATTTCTAAGAGAGTTGTAAGGTTACTAAATATCCTAAGGTAGTTCCTAGGTGGTCAATGTTCAATCCTAATTTTAGATTGGATAGGGATTTTGGCTTGTTTTATGGGGCTTCCTAGATCCAAATGTGTATTAGTGGGGTGGGTGTGATTCATAGGATATCAACCAATAATTTTTATTACAAAAAATGAATTATGGTTCAGAATCCAATACAAAGAGAGTGTTATGTCCCCTCATGAATGATCTATGGATTGAGTTCCTAACACAATCAGTCCCTTGGGTTGAGGAGAAAATGTAATGTATTGGGATTAATTTTGAAAGCTCACAAATTAATTAATCAAAAGATGTTATTTTTCTTTCATAAAAGTTTATGAGGCACTTATTATAAGTAATTAATATTTTTTATGAAATAAAAGGGAGGATTATCCTCAAGGGAGTGCACTTGAAGATAAGGTTTGACCCTAATATGACTTGCACAAGAAGGAAAGCTAAAGCAATTAAAGATAAAAAAGTACAGAAAATAAGGAAAGAAGATGGAACAAAGCAGTAAAGGAAATAAAGATGGGAAAGAATAATAAAGCAGAAAGCAGACCAAAGAAGGAAAAGAAGGATAAGGCAGAAAAGCAAGAAAAACAAGGATAAGGAAGAAAAGAAGGAAAGAATGGAATAAGGTAGAAAAGTAGGGAAAAACAATCAAAAGCAAAAAAATAGGAAAATTAAAAAAAAAAGAAAAAAGAAAAAGAAAAAGGAAAGCATGAAAGAAAAGAAACCTTATCCATCCATGAGGGTGAAATAGCCTATATTTATTTCTCAACAAGTCAACTCCAATTTATAAAAGAATGGGTTCGCACCACTAGTCCATCTTTTAACAATTTGATAATTGAATTGAAAGCTACTTGCATCTAGACTTGGAAGATGTGCCCCTAGTCGAAGCTAGGAGATGTGCCCCTGCATATATTGTGAGGATGAGAACATCTAGTATTTATCATTGAGCTTATTTAAGGTCCGATGACCTGAGCACATTGAATTTAGAGCCTACTACAGTGATTTAAGATTCCTTTCAGTCAAATTCCTCATGTTTTCTAATCTTCTTCTAATGGAGGATTCTTTCATTCTTCTCTCTCACTATTGAGATATATTTATGATGTGATTCATATTCTAAAATATTCCCTTAATTTTATATCATAACTATAATTTTTATTGTGTTTCTTCAATAACGAACATTTTGGTTTCATGTCCCATCGTGTGCACCTATTCTAGATTGCTACATAATTTGAGCTAGTTTCAGTGTTTAAGTCATTAATGCATTAAAAAAACTCTGAATTCGATTATCCCACTCGATTTTGTTCATTAACAAGTTACTTAACACATCCCATCACTGAAATTGAGAATTCAAAACCTCCTTGCATTGTTTGAGTCATCCTGAAATTAAGTTGGTTGAGTAGTCCTATAAGTTACTTTCACTAGTTTGCCTTCGAAACCTTCTAAAAAAGTTTGTCAAAAATGATATTGTGAATACAAAGAGTAAATTGACTGATATTTTATGTCTTGAATCCTCTCTAAGCCCAAAATACTTCACCATTGGTTGAGAGGAAGTGTTAAGCAAAGGGTTTAGTTTGCATATGTCGGGGTGCCCAGGAACCTTGGGAGTAAACTTCAGCCTCGCTAATTTTAAAACCATAAAATGTCTCCATACATTGTGCATAGAATCTTAATCCAAACATGGTCCTTAATCTTGTCTCAATTTTCAATAAGTGGGCCTCATAATTTCCCTGATGAATTCAGAAGTGAGTCTCCAAGTCAATCAAGACCTATTATGCCCAATTTTACTGATGATCAAAGAGAAGAGTTGGAGATTCAGAATGGTGGTCTTTCCGTATTGGAGGAAAAGTATGTTGAATATTTTACATTGAGTGAAGAATGTAGAAGAGCTCTTTCATTCAATTTTTTTTGTATATTCAATACAAAAACAATCCAAGAGTTAGTTTTCAACGTCATAATCTGAATTATGAGATGAATAATCTATTGGTAATATTTCTCTGACATACTTTGATGTTTCATCAAAGTGCAATGCTAGTTTATGGATCCAAAAGCTAGATACATACTTTCATCTAAATCCAACTGCTGAGAGAGATGATATTAAGTTTTCTAACAAACACTTGGATGATGAAGAGAATTAATGGTGGTTTCATGGTATGAAACCTCTTGGACATGATCAAGTAACAACCTATGAAGAGTTTCCTAGAATATTGGCTGAAATATTTGAGAGGAAAGACCCTGAGATCACTTTTAGAGAGATTGTGTATGTGAATCAAACTGGAACTCCTAAATCTTACATCTATAAGTTCAGATGTGATGGTGAGTGACATCTTTGAAGCTCGCTTCATCCTTTTTTCATTGAAGGATTGGAATATCCCTTGAAAGGTTTGGTGAAGGCCTATAGACCCTATACCTTGCAAGATGCACTGAATAAAACAAGAGACTTGTAATATGTTATTCCATGGAAAAGGTTCCCTCCTATATCTCATGCTACTACTCAATTCAAGAATCAAATACCACCACCCATGAAGAGTCCTTTTGGAAATTTCAGGTTGGACAATATCTCCAAAGATAGAGATGAATTGAGGAGGAGAAAGTTGTGCTTCACTTGCCAAGAACCTTGGGTTCCTAGACACAAGTGTGCTAGGGGGAAGGCACACTACAATGAGTAATTTTTAGATAGAGAAACTGAGTAGGAAGAAGAAGAGAACCTAGTTGATGCAGAAGCAGCCTATTAGACTGTTGATGAAGAACTTTCTTCATAGGTGAGAAAAATTGTTTTGTTATCAAGAGTGCCTCACTTCCATACTCTCATATTCAAGGGAGTAGTGCAAGGGAAATAAGTTACTATGTTGGTGGATGGAGGAGCCACCCATAACTTCATTGATTCATATTTGGTGGAAAGGAGAAAACTTCTTATTGAGAAGTTAGAAGGCTTCACTATCATAATTCCAGGTAATCATTCTATGGAGTGTTCTAGATGGATTCCTAAATTGAAAGTCACCATAGGATATTACACTATGACAGATATTTTTTATGTGGTGAATGTTGTTGATACTAACATAGTGTTTGGATTACAATGGTTGTATTCTATTGGGAAGCACACCATAGATTACAAAGTATCTGAGATTAGATTCCAAGAGGAAGGTGGGAAAGAGGTAGTGTTGAAGGGGGTCAACACTTACCCAAAGAAAGTGGTGAGTGCGCATAGTATGAGGTCCTTATTAGGGCATGGAGAAATTGAATGGGATGTTTATTGCTTGATATCTACCAAATCACTACCAAAGGCACTTCTTTAGAGGTATCAAAATATCTTGAAGACATTCAGAAATTGCTTTGAAATCATAACAAGGTGCTTGGGGACCTTCCACATGGTAGGACACCTGATAGAGGAGTGGAGCATAGAATCGATTTGGATATAGGAACATTACCTATCAAAGTTCATCCTTACAAGCATCAAAAAATATTCAAGGAAGAGATTGAGAGAACTATCAAAGAGCTACTTGACTTGGGATTCATAAGATCAAGTTCAAGTCTTTTTGCCTCCTTTGTAGTGCTGGTGAAGAAAAAGAATGGGGCCATCCGCATGTGTATAGACCATAGAGATATCAACAAGAATACCATAGAGAACCGATATCCTATTCCTAGGATTGATAAGATGATTGATGTGTTACATGGAGCTAAGTACCTTTCCAAGATTGATCTTCATTTTGGTTACCATCAAATTAGGACGAAAGAGGAGGATATTCAAAAGATAGCTTTCTCTTGTCACTATGAGCACTTCAAATTCTTGGTCATGCCTTTTTTCTCGACTAATGCACCTGCAACCTTCTAGTCATGCATGAATAGGATGTTCAACAAACAACTATGTAAGTTTGTCCTTATTTTCTTTAATGAAATCTTAATCTATAGTAGGACTTGGGAGGAGCAATTGCACCATATAGATGTTGTCTTAACAATATTGGCAGATCAATCCTTCTTTACTAAGCTATCTAAGTGTGATTTTGGAATGACTAAGATCCTTTATCTTGGTTATGTAATTGGACAAGAAGGAGTAAAGGTGCACAAGGAAAATATTATTTCTATTTTGGATTGGCCAAGTCCTAAGAATCTCACTAAATTGAGAGGGTTCATTGGGTTGTGTACTTACTACCAAAATTTTGTGAAAGGCTTCTCCAAACTGTCATCTCCTTTCACAGATCTCATAAATAAGGGATATTTAATATATTGAGAAGAAGCAGAGAAGGAATTCAAGAGAATGAAGGAGGTAACAAGTAGTTTTCATGTTCTTTCACTCCCTGATTTTTCTCAACCCTTTTTTCTTGAGTGTGATGCCTCAGGAAATGGGATTGGAGTTGTATTGATGCAAAATAAGAATCCCATAGCCTATGAAAGTCAAAGGTTGCAGCCTCATGAAATTCTATACTCAAATTATGACAAGGAGATGATATACATCATGCATGTGCTAGTCAAGTTCAAGCAGTATCTTGTGGGAAGTAAGTTCATCATCAAAATTGATCACAATAGCTTGAGAAACTTCCTATCACAAAAGGAGTTTAATGATAGGAAACATAAGTGGGTAAATAATATCCAATAATTCTACTTTGACATTAAGTACAAGAAGGTTAATATGAATGTTGTAGTTGATGCTCTCTCTAGAAAATGAGTACTTTCTTTAATGAAGTTTCATGATGATTGGAAAGCACAACTAGGAGTAGAATATGCAAAGAATCAGTTTGGATTTGATTTGTTTAATGGACTAATTCCTGATGATTCTTTCAAGATCCTTAATGATATCATATATCATAAGGATAGGATTTTCCTGGTTCCAAAATCATCATTAACGAAGTAGATCTTACAGGTTTCCCATGATGCACCCCTAATTAGACATCCAAGATTTGTGAAGACATACATGAAGGTGAGGGAAAGGTTCTCTTGGAGGGGACTAAATAAGGAAGTGATGGATTTTGTTAGAGAATGTGCATCATGTTAGAACAATAGAGGATACCATACACATCCAGCATGAATCCTATAACCTCTTCCTATTCTAGAGTATAAATGGAAAGTGTGTCTATGGATTTCATCATCGGACTACCTAAATGAAAAGGTAAAGACAGTATTTTTGTTGTGGTTGATAAAAAAACAAGTATGCACATTTATTTGTTGTCACAACCACTATTTCATCCATCTTAGTGGTTGAAATTTTCATCAAAGAAGCCTTCAAAATCTATGGAATGCCAAATTCTATCATTAGTGATAGAGACAACAAGTTTACTAGCAATTTTTGGCAAGAACTAGTCAAGTTGGTGGAGAAACGTTTGAACATGAGTACAAGTTGCCATCCACAAAATGATGGCCAAACAGAGAGAGTGAACTAGTGGCTTGAAGGGTACATGAGAAACTATGTGACTAGACAACAAAGGTCATAGACAACTTGGCTTCACTTGGGTGAATTCTGCTATAATACTACTTTCCATCTTTCTATTGGAATGTCCCCATTCAAATCTCTTTATAGTTATGATGTGCGTACTTTTGTTGATATGATATTTGGTGATTGTAAGAAACAAAAGGAAAAGGATTGGATACAAGAGAGTCAATGCATACTCATAACTCTCAAGGACAACTTGTTGATAGCACAAAACATGCAAAAGTTATATGCAGGCAGACAAAGAGTGGAGTGAGCCTTCCAAGAAGGAGATTTGGTTTATTTGAGGTTGCACCCATATAGACAATCCTCTTTGAAGTATAAGGGATCTGAGAAGTTGCAACCAAGTTTATATGGTCTATACAACATCTTTAAGAAGGTTGGTGAGGTGGCATATGAACTAGAATTTCCTCCAGAAAGTACTAAGATTCACAATGTCGTTCATGTGTCTTGTTTGAAGCACGTTTGAAGAAGGTAATAGGAAAACAAGTAAAAGTTTCAAAAGAGTTACCTCCCTCAGATGATGAAGGGAAAATGGTGTTGGTTCCAAAGAAGATATTGGAGGTTAGAGAAAATAAGTTGAGAAGCATAATCGTTAAGGATTATTTGGTTCAATGGGAAGGACTTCCTAGTAAGGATACCACTTGGGAAGGAGAAGACATCTTATATCATCCTAGTTTAAAATTGCTTGGGGACAATCAATCTTGGGAGGGGAGGACTGTCGTTACCCTCATGAATGATCTGTGGATTGAGTTTCTAACCTAATCAGTCCCTTGGGTCGAGGAGAAAATTTAATGTCTTGGGATTTATTTTGAAAGTTCAAAAATTAATTAATTAGAAGATGTTATTTTTCTTTCATAAAAGTTTAGGAGGCAGTTATTAGAAGTAATTAATATTTGTTTTATGAAATAAAAAGGAGGATTATCCTCAAGGGGATGCACTTGAGGATAAATTTTGACCAAAAGATGGCTTGCACAAGAAGGAAATCTAAAGCAATTAAAGATAAGAAAGTACAGAAAAGAAGGAAAGAGGATGGAACAAAGCAGTAAAGGCAACAAAGATGTGAAAGCAAAATAAAGCAGAAAGCGAGACAAAGTAGGAAAACAAGGATAAGAAAGAAAAGAAAGAAAAATAAGCATAAGGCAAAAAAGCAGGAAACAAAAGAATAACGAAAAAAATCAAGGAAAAACAGTCAAAAGCAAAAAAGAGGGAAAAGCAAAAGTAGGAAAGCATGAAAGAAAAGCAACATTATCCATCCCTGAGGGCACATTAGCCTATATTTATTTATCAAAAAGTAATCTCCAATCTATAAAAGAAGGGGTTCACATCACTAGTCCATATTTTGATAGTTTGATAATTGAATTAAGAGCTACTTGCCTCTAGACTTGGGAAATGTGTCCCTAGTCCAAGATGGGAGATGTGCCCCTACTTCTGTTGTGAGGATGAGGACATATAGTCTTCATAATTGAGCTTAATGAATTTCCTATGATCATATCCAGTGAAGTTAGAACATGGTAAAGTGATTGAAGAATCCTTCTAGTCCAATTCCTCATATTTTGTTGTCTTCTTCTCATTAAGGATTCTTTCAGTCATCTCTCTTAGTCTTGAGATATCTTTCGGATGTAATTCATATTCCAAAATATTCCCTTAATGTCAATAAGAACTTTGATGCTTCTTTTGTTTCTTCAATAAACAAAAGTCTCGTTCCATGTCCTATTGTGTGCACCTATTCTATATTGCTACATAATTTGAGTTAGTTTCAGTGTTTAAGTCATTAATGCATAAAAAATCCAAATTCGATTGTTCAACTTGATGTTGTTCATTAACAAGTTAATTAACACATCCCATCACTGAAATTGAGAATTCAAAACCTCCTTACACTATTTGATTCATCTTGAAGTTAAGCTAGTTGAGCAATCCTAGAAGTCACTTTCACTTGTTTTGCTTTGAAAACTTCTCAAAAATTCCTCAAACTTGATGTTGCGAATCCCAAGAGTAAATTGAATCATTATTTTATGTCCTTAAGCCTCTCCAAGTCCAAAATCCATCACCATTGGTTAAGAGGAAGTGTTAAGAAAAGGGTTTAATTTGCATATGTTGAGGTGCCTAGGAGCCTTGGGAGTAAACGTCATCCTTGCTGATTTTGAAACCATAAAAGGTCCTATTACATTTTGCATAGAACCATAATCCAAATATTGTCCTTACTCTTGTCATGATCTTTGAATAAAACCCCTAAACCTTGGCCAAATCCTAGTTTGAGTCACCTATTTCGTTGTTTTTTAAGGTGTCTAAGTTAGTGTGCCAAATATCTTAGTTGCTACATTACAGAAGAGTTGTTAGCATTATGGATGTTGTTATACTTTCGTAGATATAAACATATTGTCACAATTCAAGTGGAAGACAATTCATTGGTTATGATTAATTGGGACCTCAACAAATTCGTGTTACAAGTATTGACACTTAGGTATGATGGAGAAAACAATAAGACTTATTGAAGAGTCTACAGACATCTCTTTCTAGCATATATATCAGGAATATAATTTGAAGTCTAATGATCTCTCTAAACATGCTCTCCAAGGTGTCATAGGGGTATATACACAATTCCCTTTGGGTGGATGGTGTATAGGCTGCAGATGAGTGCATCGCCATATATATATATATGAGAGGGATATACAATTTTTTTTGGACATATATATTGTATCTTCGTCGATATTATGGTCTAGTAATTCCTATAGGTTTAGTGGTATCTCTTATGTGAATCCAATTTTCAAACCCTTGGTAGTTCTCTATTTGGTACTCGGCCTATAAATACTTCTACAACTTGTTGGTTTCGAACTTTTTTCATTCTTCTTATACTTCTCAAGAAATGGGATCTCATTTGGTTGGAATATTGTCATCAACTTCTTGTTTATTTACTTAGATATTTCAATTCCTCCTTGGATAATTTGTGTGCCAGTGGGCTATATATATTGGGAACTATCGGTTATAATCTTTGCTTTTACTCTATCTATTTGTGCTTTGGTTGTGGTATATTTATGTGTTTGGTGATGGCTCGATAATACTTTGTGTTTCATTTAATATATTGGACTTGTTGTCCTGGACATTCTCGGCTTTTACTTTTTTTTTCTATAGTCTAGTGACTTTCGCACTAGGCTGGTGGCAATGTGACTATATTTGCTTCTCAACTAATATGTTGTTTTATATTAAATATACTTAATATACAAGTATATTCTCCCCCCCCCCCCCCCCCCAAAAAAAAAAGTATTAAGTGTGCAATCCACATCATGAACCATCCATGTGTGGTGTAAATACAAAGTTACCGAGTGTTTTGGAAATATATATTTTCATATGGTGTATTTTAATAGTTCCATGATAAATGGTATTGTACCACCATTTTACAAGGCATAGCCACTATGTCCATGAGTGCTTCATGTCTACAACAAAGCATCGAAATAGGTATCCAAGCACTATTTTTTACCATCAAATTGGGGATGATAAGCATGCTCACTTTCAACTATATACCCTATAGTTTAAATAGATCATGCCATAATATTCTAATGAATGTGGGATATTGATTCACAAAAATGGAAGTAGGAGTTCCATGTAACTTAAAAATATGATCCATGAAACAATGGGCAACTGTGGATGAAATAAATAGGTGTTATAAAGAACATAGTTAGCATTTTTGGAAAGGAGGTTAAATACCATCATGATGATCATTTTCTTGCCTACTTTGAAGAGGCCCACAATAGAATCCATGGAAATTTAAGTCCAAGTAGTGGTTGATACCAACAATGGTTGCAATGCCTCGGGAGTCTTCGATGTCTTACCTTTGTTCCTTTGACAAGGGTCAAATTCTTCTACAAAGTATGGATGTCCTTTTTCATGCCTTTCCAAAAGAACTAGATCTTATATTGTTCATAAATTTTCGGAAATCCAAAGTGACCTCCTTTAAGGGATCTATGAAACTCCTCTAACACCCTTTCTTTTAAAGATGAATTAACACTAGAAAAATGCACCCTTTATATCTCAAAGTATATTGTTGTCAAGTATAGCCCTTAGGGGTCCTCTTAAATTCTTTGGATGATTCTAACCAGAGTGTCATCTACCCATTATTGTCCCATTATTGTTGGGATTTCACCAGCTAATCTAGTGCAAGTAAATATAAATAAAACATAAATCTTTCTCATATTTTCTAGATAAAAAATCAACCACCACATTCTCTTTAAATGTCTTATATACGATTTATGATAATCATACCCAAGCATCATAATAACAGACTTGCATTTCTCACTGGAGAACAATATTTTTCCAAGAAAACTTCAAACTATGATCTATCTCCATCTAAGAAAAAAAATAAAACAAATAAAATTAAAAATACTTTAATAAAAAAAATTAAATTAATTAAAAAATATTTTAATCTTTAATAATATATAATCACAATTTTGTTATTTTTCTTTCTAGAAACAGATAAGCACAAAAGATAAAAAATCAACCTTATTATTTTAAGATAAAATCAACCTAATCGTTTACCATTTTCTACATTTCACTATGGGAAGGGTTTCAACTTTCATGAATTAAAAAAAAACAGATAAGCACAAAAGATCTCCGCTCAAGAAGCATTCGACGGGCTTTTTTCACACTATCCATGCAACGAAAGTCTCAAAGGACTCGATCAATAGGGTATACACGGATGCATGATGTGACCGATAGTAAGAAATATATAGGAAATTAAGAAGTCAAATATGGAGTTTTTTAGATATATATACGGATGCATGATGACGACTGAAGCAACACATTGGAAAAAATCAGCGACGAGTAAGACTCTGAAGAGTTTCATACTACTAAGCTACGTCTGACGCGTTTCGATCGTTGAGGATTTCCACGAAACTGTTACCTACACCGGCAACGAACCGCGTATTGAAGAATGAAACCGTGTATTCTCTTCTGGCTATGCTTAAATATCCATGTCCTGGACCGTAATCTCATATTAATTCTTCAACGCTATTGATACTATTTCCCGGCCTGCTCATCAAGTTTGTGTTAGACGGCCTGACTGTTAGCTTTTCCTGTCTTCTGATATCCCAATTCGCAGTTTTGAGTAAAAGCATTTTCGATTCATTTCAATGGCGCGGGGAGATGCAGAGCCGTTATTTAGCGGAGCCTACTATGGAGGTCCCGTAGGAAGGACTCCAGATACTAGTAGCTCTCACAAGGTCCCTCGGCCCCCTCGCAGAAGGCATGGCTCTGGTTGTTGCTGCTGCCTCTTCAGATTTCTAGTATCCTTCATAATTACCATTGGCATCGCTGTTCTTGTTATCTGGTTAGTTCTGCGGCCGAGCAGGCCCAAGGTTTTCGTGGAGACTGCCTCCGTCTCAGAATTCGTTGTGACGAGCAACGGGGCGCTGAACAGCAGCATCGCGTTGGAGATGAGTATTCGCAATGGAAATAAAAAGATCGGCATCTACTACGATGTCCTGCAAATTTCTGCAAATTACGGAGGATCAGATCAAATATTGATTGGGCATACGTTGATTGAAGGGTTTTATCAGGGCCACAAGAACACCACCGCCGTGCGTCCCGTTATGACATCCGATCCATCTATGTATCTCTCGTCCACAGTATCGAATAATTTATCTTCCGATAAATCCAAGGGCGTGGTGGAGGTTGAAGTGAGGCTGCGCTCGCGTATTCGTATCAAAGTGGGCAAAATCAAATCCAGGCGGTTTACCATGAAAGCCAAGTGCGAGCTTTCGCTACCTCTGAATCAAACTGCAGGCGCGTTCCAGCGCAAAAAATGCGAAGTAGACTACCACCGATAAGCTTTTGCTTCTTCTGTATATTAGATTATATGGGTCACACTTATTTTAGTTAGATATGTTTTCTGCAGTAGGCTGTTTGCAGATTCATTTGTTCTCTATTCTTTGTATTATGTGTGTCATTTACAATAATAAATTGATTTCAGTTTTAATCCCGCTTACCACTGTAAATTAGAAAGGTTTTGTTCATCCTGCTTTAAGATTTTTACACAGCTAATTTCGGCTCTGTTAAGGGTTTGTATTTTATCACCTGGTTTTTCTAATAAATATGGTACTGACGACTACAGTCACCTAGTTACCTTCTTGCTTTGTTCACATTATATTATATTTCTTCTTCTTTGTACAAATTATTTTCAACGCTAAATTTTGGACTATACATTATAAGGAATATGATTTGTACTGGAGGTTGCAGGGTGAATGCAAGTTAATGAGAGTTACATTTGGTTCATTAATATATATAGGAAATTAAGAAGTCAAATATGGAGTTTTTTTTAAGAAAATATCTCTAAATACTATCTTGTATTGAACTTAAAAAAAATATTAAAAAAAAAATATATGGAATATAGAAAATTGAATCAAGCTTCTAAATATATAAATTTTATATATTGAAAATTTATATAACTATGTCAAATTTCAATTTTTTTAATAGTCACATTTTTTTATAAACGATAAGGTATATGTTTTTGTGCATAAATGTTGATGGTTTCTTATTGCAAAAATTGGTAGACATATAGAGAACAAGTAGCATTAGTGCAACACTATTTTTGGATTTTTTTTCTTTCTATAATTATCTAATTATCAAACCTACAAAATGTAGCTTAAAAGATGTTTGTGAAATGAGAAAATTATAGAAGAAACACTAATAATGTGTTTTTGAGTGAAGGAGTCATGAGACAAGAAAAATAAGAAAAAATAGAAAATAATAATATTTTTTTTCAAATACATATTTGGAATCTACAAAAAACAATACTATTTATGTTTAAAATTTCATAAAAAAATACTATCTATGTTTAAAATTTCATAAAAAATGGTTGTGTCTATCATACTGTAAAGAGTAGTGAAAGAGAGAGATACTTAGAAAATTGAGAAAATGCCCAATTAACTATGGTTTACATAATCCATAGCATAGGGTTGGCAACTCCAAACCAAACAGGTAGGCCTCTGGATGACACAGGGCGCATGAAAATGTATGTTTTAGGTGCTAAGAACACTCGCGCATTATGTTTAAATTTAAATTTTTGTTCTCACCTTTGGTGTCGAGAGAAATGCTCTAGTGTTTCTTGGTCACCAAAAAGCTAAAGTGTTTCTTGGTCACCAAAATGTTCTAGCATTTCTTGTTTACATAACTCTTTAGTGTTATAGAACACATAATCTATGTGTTAAAAAATGGATGGAGATAGGGGGGGGCTGAGAGAGATGGGATACCAGATCGGGGGGTAACTAAAAGCTAAGTAATGGATGGAGGTAGGGGGTGAGAGAGAGGGGATACGAGGGAGAGGGACATAAATTGAGGGAGGGGGAGAGAGGAATGAGAAGAGAGGAAATTAAAGGCCTAAATCCATAATCCCTAAATCCCTAAACACATAAGTCATTAGCTCCTAAGCACCTAAGTCATTAGCTCCTAAGCACCTAAGCCCTTAATACACAAGCCCTTACCACTTTAACCCCTTTACACTTAAACCTAACCATTTATACTCTACACCACTAACAATCAATCCCTAAAACCCTTAATTAACCCCTTATCTCCCATCCATTTAGTCATTAAACTCTAACACCCTAATCCCTTAACCCCTATAATCCCTTAACACTATAACATCTGAGCGCTTAATGCCTAGCCTCTTAAAACCTAACCCCAAAGCCATAAATCCCTTTACTGTTAAATCCCATAGCCCCTAAACCTTTTAAGTCCTATAATTATTTACCTCTAATCCTTTAACCATTAGCATATAATCTTTACTTTCCCCCTTAGAGGTAAAATAATTGTTTACCTCTAATTGACATTTGCATGTGCGACCTCCCTTTTGCAAGTGCGCCCTACATTTGCTTGTGTGCTCTAGGTTTGCATGTGCTCTCTCTTTTTTCATGAGAGCCCTAAGTTTGCTTGAGATCTATCCCTCAGGCTTGATTAGTCTTCTCACTATTTGGGAACTCTCGCTTAGGCATGTGCACTAGCCTCTAAGATCTAGTTTACCCCTTATAATCCTTTAACATTTTAACCCCCTCACCTCTAATGCATAACCTCATAAACTCTAACCCCCTAACCTTAGAGCACTAAATACCTTAACCCATAAATCCGCTGACCCCTAAACCCATTAACTACTTTACCTCTAATGCCACAACCCCTAACACATAAGACCTAGTCCACCCCTAACCCCTAAAACATAACCCATAATACTTAGAGCCCAAATACCTCAATCCCTTAACCCCTAAACAATTAAGCATTTAACTACTTAGGCCTTAAACTCTATCCCTCTAACCATCGAGCCCTAAATTCCTTAACCCCTTAATCCCCTAACCCATAAATCCCTATGCCCTAAACATAAATTTATCCCTAATAATCCCTTGACCCATAAATCCTAACCCCTCAACCCTTGTCTCCTTAACTTATTACCCTTAAAAACGCTAACTCTTAAATTCCTTAACCCCTTAACTAACCCCAACCCCCATAATACCTAATCTCTCAACCCCTAAACTCTAATACCTTAAACCATAAAGTGCATAACCCCTTGACCCTTAAACATTTAACCCATTAACTGCATTATACCTTTACCTCTAAACTCTTAACCACTAAGTCCTAGTTAACCCCCTAAACCATAATCCTTAAATCCAAAAACCCATAAATCCCTAAACCCTTAATTCCTTATCAACTAAATCAATAAGCCCTTAACCCCCAAGTCTTTAATCGTTTAACCATTTGACACTTATCCCTTGACCTCCTCAATCCTAATGTCATAATCCTAGAGCTCTAATTTAATCCCTTAGCTCGTAAAATTTATGCTAACCACTAAATGCCTCACCTCTTAAATAAGCACAAATCCCCGAGCCCTTATGTCCTTAAACACTAACCCCATAAGCCCTTAATCTCCTACAAGTGCTTAACACTTAAAACCTTCACCCTTAATGCTTAATCTCTTAAACAGCCTAAGCTCCAAAATTTGTGCCCTAAAAAAAATACTATATGTGTATAAAATTTCATAAAGAAATGGTTATGTCTATCATATTGTAAAGAGTGGTGAAAGACAGGGATACTAAGAAAATGGAGAAAATGCCCAATTAACTATGGTTTACGATATTCCACAACATAGGGTTGGTAACTCCGAACCAAACACGTAGGCTTGTAGATGACACGTAGGTGCATGAACAGGTATATTTTAGGTGCTAAAGGACGCTCACGCACTGTGTTTAAATTAAAAAAATTGTTCCCGCCTTTTGTGTCAACATAAACGCTCTAGCATTTTTGTTCACCAAAACACTATAATGTTTCTTGGTCACCAAAATGCTCTAGCATTTCTTGTTTACATAACTCTCTAGCTTTCTAGAGCACATAATCTATGCACTAAGAAATGGATGGGGATACAAAGGCTGAGAGAGAAGGGATATCAGATGGAGGGGGTCAACTATATGCTAAGTAATGGATGGAGGTAGTGGGTGTGAGAGAGAGAAGGGATATGAGGGAGAGGGACATAAATTGTGAGAGGGGGAGAGAGGAATGAGGAGGGAGGAAATTAAAGGCCTATACCCACAATCCCTAAATCCCTAAACACCTAAGTCATTAGCTCCTAAGCACCTAAGTTAGTATCTCCTAAGAACCTAATCCCTTAACACATAATCCCTTACCACTTTAACCCATTTAAACTTAAACCTAATTGTTTATACCTTACTCCACTAACAGTCGATCCCTTAATTAACTCCTTGTATCCCATCCATTTAGTCCTTAAACTCTAACGCCCTAATCCCTTAACCCCTTATAATCCCATAACATTATAACATCTAACCTCTTAATGCCTAACCTCTTAAAACCTAACCCCTAACCCCAGATCCATAAATCCCCTTACCGTTAGATCCCATAACCCCTAAAACCTTTTAAGTCCTATAATTGCTTAACTCTGATCCTTTAACATTTAGCCTCTAAGCTCTAGTTTAGCCCTTATAGGTAAAATCATTGTTTACCTCTAATCTCCATTTACATGTGTGACCCCCCTTTTACAAGTACACCTTGCATTTGCTTGTGCACTCTAGGTTTGCATGTGCTCTCCCTTTTGCATGAGATCCCTATGTTTTCTTATTTTCTTGGGATTTATCCCTTAGGATTGATCGATATTGTTTGCTTGGGAACTCTCGCTTGGGCATGTGCATTAGCCTTTAAGCTCTAGTTTACCCCTTATAGTCCTTTAACATTTTAACCCATTCACCTCTATTTCCTAACCTCATAAACCCTAACCCCCCTAACCTCAGACCACCAAATATCTTAACCCCTAAACACATTGACCCATAAACCCATAAACCAAGTTTACCTCTAATCCCACAAACCCTAACACCTAATACCTAGTCCACCCCTAACCCCTATACAACCTAAACCATAATATTTAGAGCTAAATCCCTAAAAACCTTAACCCCTAAACAACTAAACATTTAAATTCTTAGACCTTAACCCCTAACCTATTAAGCCATATCCCCCTAACCATTGAGCCCTAAATTCCTTAACCCCTTAATCCCCTAACTCATAAAACCCTATTCCCTAAGCATAAATTTATCCCTAATAATCCCTTGACCCCTATATACTAACCCCTCAATTATTGTCTCCTTAACCTATTACCCTTAAAGACCCTAACTCGTAAATCACTTCACCCGTTAACTAACCCCTACCCCCCTAATACCTAATCTCTCAACCCCTAAACTCTATTACCTTAAACCTAACGTGCATAACCCCCTATCCTCTTAACTCCATAACCCCTAAACCTTTAAACCTCTTAACCACTTTATGCATTTACCTCTAAAATATTAACCGCTAAGTCCTAGTTAACCCCCTAACCCTAAAACTCCTAATCCATAATCCTTAAAGCCAAAAACCCATAAATCCCTAATTCCTTAATTCCTTATCGACTAAGCCATTAATCCCTTAACCCCCAAGAATTTAATCCTTTAACCATTTGACATTTATCCCTTAACTTCCTCAATCCTAATGACTTAAACCTAGATCCCTAAATACCTTAGCTCATAAAATTTATGTTAACCCCTAAATGCATCACCTCTTAAATAACCACCAATCCCCTCACACGTATGTCCTTAAACACTTATCCCATGAGCTATTAATCTCTTACAAGACATTTACACCCTAAACCTTCACCCTTAATGCTTAATCTCTTAAACCAGGTAATCCCTAACATTTGTGCCCTCAATCCCTTAACTCGTTTACCTCTAAGTACTTACACCTAACACCTAAGCCCTAGTTTATCCACAAACATTTAATCCCTTGATGTATAAAATATTAAATCCTAACCCCCTAAACATGAATCCCTAAATCCTTTAAGTACTAAATCCCCTAACCCTTAAACCCCTTGACCCGTTTACATTTTTCCCTCTAATCCTTGAACCACTAACCATGAGTTTACCTTGTCACTCCTAAACCACTTAACTCATAAGCCGTTAAAACTTAACCCCTAACCTCTGAAACACTAATAGTCTAACACATGAGCTCTAAATCACTTAGCAACTAAATCCCATAACTCCTTAATCCTTATCCTCTTAACTCTAGTTAATCATTTATCATCCCTTAACCCCTAACTCTGAAACCCTTAACTTATGTCCCCTTAATATCTAACCCCTAAGTATCATAAACCCTAGATAATATAGTTCCTTAATTAACCCCAAAACCCCTAATTGCTAATCCCTTAATCCATAGTCCCTATATCCTTAGATAGATGTAATACAAAACGATAGAGAATCTAGTAGTTACAAAATGCTAGAACGTTTTTTAATAGTTACAAAACACTAGATCATTTTTATTTCCTATCATGCCTGTAAATTGACATGGAATGCTCGAGCCTACCCATTCCTAGTTGAAAGAAAAGCTCACGCATTTTCATTTTTCTCAACTCTCCCAAGTTTCATGAAACTAGGATTTCATCTGAAAGATCCCCAAAATTCACGTGATGGCCCTAAAGTGGAACCCCGCCAAAAAACCATGCCGCTTCTCTATTTATAGTAGAGTTTTATAGCAGAGGCAAGCGAGTGGAGGTTTTAGTGGATGTTTTTTATAGGTGCATCCAAAACCATTATGGAGGAGCGATTCATCTTTGGTTTAGATGCACCGATACATCTTTGGTTTAGGTGCATCAATGCTCTATGGCCCATGTACACCAATGTGATTTTAGAAAAAAAACATAGTGCTTCACTTTTGTAATGATGCATCGATGCTTCTCTTTGAATAAGGCACACCGATGTAACCGTTCCTCATTGGTGAAGGCGCACTGGTGGGGATGCTCCTCTTTGGTGAAGGCACATTGATGCTCAGTTTAAAGAGTGGGTCCACTGATCCTCCATAACCCATATGCACCAATATTATTTTTTTTAAAGAAACATCGATGCTTCAATTTTGAATTTGTTCACCGGTGCTCCTCTTATGTTAAGGTGCACTAGTTTCGGTACTCATCTTTGGTTAAGGTGCACCATTGTCAGTGCTTCTCTTTGGTTAAGGCGAACCAATGTCAATTCTTCTATTTGGTGAAGGTGAACCAATGCATCTTTGGAAGAAGCGCACCGGTTCTTTTGATATACAAAAGAACCAAACAATAAGTCATTTTTTAACTTATGAAAAAAGCGGGAATTTTTAAATGTTGTACAGAAGTACGAAAAATATCTTCAAAATAGGAAAAAAATAAGTTTTTTTTATAGTTTCTTCATTTCACATGGTTTTACCAAAAAAAAAGAAGAGAAAGACTGTTGTATCCAAGCGACTGATTTTTTCCCTCTTCATTATTTCATTTCTTTTTGTTATCTATTTCACTTATACTATTTTGCATTTCTCACTAATGTTCCTAATTTGTTATTTTGTTTTTTAATTTGTTTTGGTTGGTTTGAGGGTTTTTTCTTTCAGGGTTTACATCAAAATATATGAGTTTTCTCTGTTTATTGAAAGAACCAGGTTTTTTAAAACTTTTGAAAGAAGCGAGAAAAACGTATAAAGAAGAGGGGGAAAAAAGGTTTGTTTCATTTCTTCATTTCACATGGTTCTATGAGAGAGAAGAGGAAGAGGTATCTTGAGTATTTTAGCCAAGAAACCAATTTTCCCCTCTTCATTTTTTTATTTCTTCATATTATCTATTTTATTTCTATTATTTTTTCTTTCTTACTATTCTTCCTAATTTCTTGTTTGGTTTTGTTGTTCATTTTTGTTGGTTTGAGGGGTTTTCCTCTATTTTGCAGGTTAATTGTGAATTCATTTTAGGATTTTTCTTCAAAGTATGTGGATAACAAATGAGAGAAAAGTTTGAAAAAGAAATTTATACTTTTTTGTGGAGCATGGATGCATATCCATAGAGGTTTTCACTTCCTCTTATTTTTAGGTTAACAAGGTCTCTGTACTCATGAAAAAGTAATTTTGTTGACGTCAATCTATATTTTTGTTTGTGGAGCTTCTCTTTGGTAGAAGTGCACCAATGCAACTTTGGCAGAAGCGCACTGGTGCATTTCTTTAGTGAAGACACATCGATGCTCATTTTTGGTATAAGTGCATAAATGGTCCTATTTTAAGGTGTGGGCACACTAGTTCTCTTCTTTAATATGAGAGAATTGTTTCTCCGTGTTAGGCATATTATCTCTAATGGATGAGTGGTTTTGGAGAGTTCTCATGGAACAATTTTCATGTAACAATCGAGTGGTTTTGTAATTACAAGAGATCCACTCATTAAGTGGTAAATGGAGTGGTTTGATACTCACCATGGTTTTGTATGAGTGGTTTCATCACCATTACCATAAATTTCAATGCTTAACATTTTGATATTAATTGTAATGCTTAACATAATATATGTGCTAATAAATGGATGGAGATAGGGGGGATGAGAGAGGGATATGAGAGGGGGGGTAACTATATGCTAAGTAATGGATGGAGGTAGGGGGTGAGAGAGAGAGAGAGAGAGGATATGAGGGAGAGGGTCACAAATTGAGGGAGGGAGGAAATTAAATTCCTAAACCCATATACCCTAAACACCTAAGTCATTATCTCTTAAGCACCAATGTCATTGTCTCCTAAGCACCTAAGCCCTTAATGCACAAGTCCTTACCACTTTGACCCCTTTCTAATTAAACCTAACCATTAATACCTTACTCCACTAATAGTTGATCCCTAAATCCCTTAATTAACCCCTTATATCCCATACATGTATTTGTTAAACTCTAACACCCTTATCCCTTAATCCCTTATAATCCCTTAATGCCTAACCGCTTAAAATGTAATCCCTAACCCCAGAGCCATAAATCTCTTTACTGCTAGAGCCCATAACCCCTAAATCTTTTAAATCCTATAATTATTTACCTCTAATCCTTTAACCATTAGCATCTAAGCTCTAAATTACCCCTTAGAGGTAAAATAATTGTTTACCTCTAATATCCATTTGCATGTGCAACCTCCCTTTTGCAAGTGCACCTTCCATTGGCTTATGCACTCTAGGTTTGCATGTGCTCTCTCTCGTTTTTCATGAGAACCCGAAGTTTGCTTGAGATATATCCCTTAGGATTGATCGGTCTTCTCTCCACTTGGGAACTCTCGCTTGGGCATGTGCATTAGCCTCTAGTATCTAGTTTACCCCTTGTAATCCTTTGTCATTTTAACCCCTTCACCTCTGATGTCTAACCTCATAAACCCTAACCCATAACCTTAGAGCACTAAATATCTTAACCCCTAAATCCCCCAAACCCTAAACTTCTTAACAAATTTACATTTAATCCCACAACCCCTAACACCTAAGACCTAGTCCACCCCTAACTCCTAAACAACTTAACTCATAATACTTAGATCCCAAATATCTAAATCCCTTAACCCCTAAACAATTAAACATTTAACTATGTAGGCCTTAACCCCTAACCTCTTAACCCTTATTCCTCTAACCATTGAGCCCTAAATTCCTTAACCCCTAACCCATAAAACCCTATTCCCTAAACATAAATTTATCCCTAATAATCCCTTGACCCCTAAATCCTAACCCCTCAACCCTTGTCTTCTTAACCTCTTACCCTTAAATACCCTAACTTTAAAATCCATTAACCCATTAACTAACCCCTACCCCCCTAATACCTAATATCTCAACCCCTAAACTCTAATACCTTAACCAAAAAGTGCATAAACCCCTATATGTTTAACTCCCTAACCCCTAAACCTTTAAATTCCTTAACCACTTTATGCCTTTACCTCTAAACTCTTAACCGCTAAGTCCTAGTTATCCCCCTAACCCTAAAAACCCTAACCCATAATCCTTGAAGCCCAAAACCCATAAATCCCTAAACCCTTAATTCCTTATCAAATAATCCATTAATCCCTTAACTTCCAAGACTTTAATCCTTTAACATTTGTGCCCTCAATCCCTCAACCGCTAAAGCTCTCAACCCCTAAACCCCTTTACTTCTAAGAGCTTACACCCAACACCTAATCCTTAGTTTATCGATAAACATTTATTCCCTTAATATATAAATTCTTAAACCCTAACCCCCTAAACATGAAGCCCTAAAACCTTTAAGCACTAAATCCCCTAACCCCTAAACCCCTTGACCCATTTACATGTTTTCCTCTAATCCTTCAACCGCTAATGACTAACCCTGATTTTACCTTGTCACTCCTAAACCACTTAACTCATAAGCCCTTAAAAATTAACCCCTAACCTATGAAACACTAATAACCTAACACCCGAGCTTTAAATCCCTTAACAACTATATTCCCTAACTCTGTAAGCCTTATCCTCTTACCTATAATTAATCACTTATTATCCCTTAACCCCTAACTCCTAAACCATTAAATCTTGTCCCCTTAATCTCTAACCCCTAAAGATCATAAACCATAGATAATATAATCCCTTAATTCACCCCTAAACCCCTAATTCCTAAGCCCTTAACCCCTAGTCCCTATATACTTAGATATGTGTAATACAAAACGCTAAAGCGTTTTGTGGTTACAGAACACTATAACGTTTTGTAATAGTTACAAAACACTAGAGCATTTTTATTTCCTATCCTTTGTGGAAATTGACATGGTACACTTGGGCCTACCCATTCCTAGTTCTAAGAAAAGCTCACGCATTTTCATTTTACTCAAGTCTAGCGAGTTTCACGAAACTAGGATTGCATCTAGAAGGTCCCTCAACTTCGTGTGAGGATCATATAGCGAAACCTCGCCAAAAAAACATGTCCCTTCTCCATTTATAGCGGAGGTTTCTAGCGGAGGCATGCAGGTGGAGGTTTTAGCAGATGTTTTTTAACAGTGCGTCCAAAATATTATGGCGCAATCATGCATCTTTGGTTTAGATGCACCGATGCATATTTGTTTTAGGCGCATTGATACTTTATGACCCACGTACACCAGTGTGATTTTAGCAAAAAAAAACCATTGCTTCACTTTTGCAATGGTGCACTGATGCTTCTCTTTGGATAAGGCGTACTAGCGTTGGTGTTCCTCATTGGTGAAGGTGCACTGGTGGTGATGCTCCTCTTTGGTGAAGGTGCACCAATCCTCATTTTAAGGAGTGGGTGCACAGATCCTCCATAAACCTTATGCACCAATATTCTTTTTGTAAAAAAAATGTCAGTGTTCCACTTTTGAAATCGCCCATAGGTGCTCCTCTTATGTTAAGGCACAATAGTGTTGGTGCTTCTCTTTGGTCAAGGCGCACCGATGTCAGTGCTCCTGTTTTGTGAAGGTACACCAGTGCATCTTTGGCAGAAGAGCATCGATGTTTTTGATATACAAAAGAACTGAACAATAAGTCATTTTTTTAACTTATGAAAAAAGCAGGAATTTTTAAACATTTTAAGAAAGTGGGAAAATTTTCTTTAAAAGAGGAAAATAGCATTTTTTTAATTTCTTCATTTCACATGGTTCTATCAGAAAGAAGAAGAAGAGAAAAATTATTGTAGCCAAGCAACTCATTTTTTCCCTCTTCATTGTTTCATTTATTTCTGTTATCTATTTTATTTATATTATTTTGCATTTCTCACTATTGTTCATAATTTCTTATTTGGTTTTGTTGTTTGTTTTGGTTGGTTTGAGGGATTTTTCTTTTAGAGTTTACATCAAAATATATTATTTTTCTCCTCTTATTGAAATAAACAGTTTTTTTAACTTTTGAAAGAAGCAAGAAAAACGAATAAAGAAGAGGGGAAAAAAGAGGGTTTGTTTCATTTCTTCATTTCACATGGTTTTATGAGAGAGGAGAGGAAGATGAATCTTGAGTATTTTAGGCAAGAAACCATTGTTTCCCTTTTCATTATTTTATTGCTAAGTTTCTACTGTCTATTTTATTTCTATTAATTTTCCTTTCTCAATGTTGTTCCTAATTTGTTATTTGGTTTTGTTGTTCATTTTTGTTGGTTTGAGGGGTTNTATATATATATATATATATATATATTTGTAGCATGGATGCATATCCACATGGGTTTTCACCTCCTCTTATTTGTAGGTTAACAAGGTCTCTATACTCACTGAAAACTATTTTTTGTTGATGACAAACTCTTTTTTTTTTGTTCACGGTGCTTCTCTTTAGCAGAAGCTCATCAGTGCATCTTTGGCAGAAGTGCACTGGTGCATCTCTTTGGTGAAAGCACATCGATGCTCATTTTTTGTATAAGTGCACAAATGGTCCTATTTTAAGGTGTGGGTAGCGCCTTTACATTGGTGGTCTACTACCGCTCTTCTTTGATACGAGATAATAGATTCTTCGTGTTAGGAATACTTTCTCTAATTGATGAGTGGTTTTGGAGAGTTCTCATCAAATATTTTTCATGTAACAATAGAGTGGTTTTGTAATTACAAGAGATCCACTCATTAAGTGGTGAATAAAGTGGTTTGATACTCACCAAGCGGTGAATAAAGTGGTTTGATACTCACCATGGTTTTGTATGGGTGTTTTCATCACTATTACTATAAATTGTAATGATTAACATTTCAATATTAATAATTAATCATTTTTTGTAATATATTTTTTTATTTTTGTTGATAATGTCTCATTTCATATGTTTTTAACTGTAATTTTGTATTTCAAGCAATCAAAATTATATTTTTTGTTTAATATTCGACAAGTATTTTATTTTTAAATTGCACATAAGAGATTCATTAATAAACAATAGTAAGAACTAATACTTGGAATATTCAAAATCAAAGTTATTATACCACTACATTTTAATAATATTATATTTATTAAATCACCTCCCTTTATTTGCACGTTTACAAGGTTTCTATACACGACATATTGTTTTTTGTCATTAGTGTTCTTGTTTTGTATGGGCACAATGATGCAAATTGTTGGTTAAGGTGCACTAGTTCTCATATTTTGTATAATTGCATTGATGCTTCTTTATTGTAGGTGCACTAGTGCTCCAAGACTTTAAATTATAATGCTTAACATTTCAATATTAATTATTATACATTTTTATAATATTATTTTTATATTTATTTTTAATATCTTATTTCCTATGCTTTTAATCATAAAATTCTAATTCAAACAATCAAAATTATAATTTTTGTTTAATAATAGGAAAGCATTTCATTTTCAAGTTGAATATAAAAGTCTCATTAATAAACAAGGGTACGAACTAATACTTGGAATATTCAAAATCAAAGTTATTATATCAATACATTTTAATAAATTATCATGTTTTTATTAAATCATCTCCCTTTATTTGCATGTTCACAAGGTTTCTATACACAACAAATTGTTTTTTATTATTATCAATGCTCATCTTTGGTATCAGCACACCAATGCTCATTGTTTGCTAAGGTGCATCGATGCTCATCTTTGGTAAAAGTGCATTGATGCATCTTTACTATAGGTGCATTGGTGCTCCATTACCAATGTGCACTAGTGTGGTTTTGGAGAAAAACACATCGGCACTCCTTTTTGGTGAAGACACATTGGTGTATCTTTGGTATAAGCGCACTGATGCATCTTTAGCCGAAACACACTGGTGCATCATTGGAAGAAGCACATCGGTGCATATTTGACAAAAGTGCACCGATGCATCTTTATCATAACCGCTTTGGTGACCTTTGGCAGAGGCACACCGATGCATCTTTGGCAGAAACGCACCGGTGAAAAAAACCTCCGCTAAATCCTTTGGTCACCGATATTTTTTAGTTATAATAAATTTCCGTAAAATCCTCCGCTAAAACATCCGGTACCATTGGCGAACATTGTAACAAAAAAAAATTTCAAAATTTTGAAAAATCTTGTAACAATAAAAACCTCTATTATAAAGTCTTTTCCTTGTAATGATATGTACTTTTTCTATAACACAAACATATCAATAAAAAATATTAAAGAATAAACTAGTCCTTCTTCACAACCTTCGTATCTAATCTTTTAATTCATCTATAAATAAGCCTTGAGTTATATTGAAGTTCATGGACATCTGTGTTTTACCTTAATATTACTATTGATTTTGATTTTCTTATTTCCAATTTTATCATTTAGAAGTACCCTTAATCTTATAATAAAAGCTTTAGAAAAATTGACGAGATGATTTGGTTGTTATTACATAAGTTATCTAATTTTTTTTTAGCAAAATCCTTTAGTGTGATTGAATGCTTACGTAAAAAAAAAAGCCAAAAAAGAGAGATATTTTTTTCTTCCCATTTACTTATTTTACTATATAATGGTGTCCAATAACTTAGCAAAAATAATATCATTATAATGTCATGTAATCTATCACAATATTTATATCACCACCTTCATTACTATTGGAAACACCTGCCATGTGTATTTATTGAAATGACAACAAACCTCCTAATTTAGCTATTTCATTTGTTAAACCATGAGAATCACCCAAACAAGATGATTAATGCCTCTTTCTATGTTTTATTTTGAAATTATCGTTGATAAATGTGATGTTTCTCTTTTTCATAAACTTCACTTATATATGTCATCATTTCTTCTTCATATATCTCAAATTTTATTGTAGTCGTTCATCCATTATCTATCCAAATAATAATTAGTTAAATTAGTGTCCCAGTCAAATTCACATTTTTCACCCAATCTGAATTCTAAAATTTTTGAGTAACAAGTGCGTAGGTATTAAAATGAGCTTCAACAAAATATTGCAAAGTCTTCTAAATAAAATATTTCATAATAATATAGATTTCAAAGTCTCCCTAAAAAATCTTTAGGGCTTATTTTTTATATTCAAAACGTGGCGAAACTATTTCCACCAGACCAAGCCATCGTAAACTTTACACACCAAAATGACATAAATTGCAATGTCCCGTCATCGTAAAGAGATCCTAATGGTATATCCTTACTTGGAACACATTGGAATATAAAGATGCATTTTTATCCAAAAGTGTTCCATGTAATGATACACGAGGATGTCTTTAAATGCAAAATATTCACTAAAACTTTCCCAAAGACACCATTCCCTTATAAAAAAAAATTTCTGCTTCTCTTAGCAACAACACAAAAGCTTATTAAATTATTACAAATCACACACTAAATTTGCACAAGATGACAACTCAATCACAACTTGTTAAACTTGCACAATATGACAATCGAATCACAACTCATGTGACAACCACAAAAAGAAACAAATATTTCTAGCACTCCCCCATGGTAAGTACTTGTGAATATATCATCTCATAAAGTTAAATTTCTACTCTCATAACAACCAATGGGTTTTTCATACACATCCTTACATATTCTTGTCTCCACCATTACACAATTTCATTCTCTCAAGCTTTTTGGAGCAACATAAATTGTCTTCTAGTTTGCAAGGATCTCTACTTGGAAACCGTAAACTTTGTCTCTCTATTGCATATTTAGCCACAATGCTAGCCGTATCAAATATGACAACCATAGAAACAATTTATCACAACTATTAATGGACAAATATTCAACAAGAAAAATACAATTCATATATTCCAATAATGAACAATAGCTATTCAACTAGAAAAATACAAGTCATCTATTCCAACAAGATCCATGTAGTGATCAATGAAATAGATATGGTTCAATGATAAAGAAGGCAATGAACAAGATCTATTCCACAATTTTTTTCCACTACCCTAACTGCGACGTACACTTTGTGATGTCCTTGCAAAATGAAAAATGCACCATGCACCATGTAAAATTCTACAACCTTCTCTACAACAGTTCACGGTTTCCCTTTCAATTGTTACTTGCATGCATTCCATGCAACTCTGAGATCACTATACAATAACTTTTCTTGTCACCAAAATATTAAAATACAAATGACAACAACAAGGAAAGCCTTAAACATTTCGCTTTGTAACTAAACTTCTGCAATATGACAACTCAATCACAACTCATTTGATAATTACACAACAAGAAATTGTTATTTCTAATCATTAAAACCATTTAGCTAGAGCTATATATTAGACTCGGCTATCAAGTTTTGGAAGATTGAAAAAGAACCCATGATAATTCATGTAACGACCACGACAAACCAAGAGAATAAACCAAATGAAATATAAATTTCATATTCACAACTCTAATAGACCATTTCACACAATCATGGAAACATAGCTAATTGATTTTTAAATGAGAATTAATACTACATAGAATTGTATTTAAGAATAATAAATCATATTCGAAATGAACCCTAAAGAATATGTAAGAGGTTTCCATCCTTAAGAAAGTGTGATAAAACTGCTACAAGGAAAACACTTTCTACTGTTTTTTTGTGGAACCTCCCCCATAATATTTTCCCCTCTCCATTTATAATGAAGATAGGAAGCTAAAGGTTTTAGCAGGTATTTTCAGTCAATGTGCTTAAATTAAATTTGGTACAACAATATGCTCACATAACTGATGCATTATAATTATAAGCATGCCAATGTTTTTTTATTACAAATACGTATTAGAATATTGATTTAAACAAGTTCTAAACATACTCTACCTCATGCATCTTACAAAAGAACATACATTGATACATTACAATATCAAACACATAGAATGAGGGTTAGACATTTTACTATATAATATAGATTTTTATTTAAAAATATTTAAAAATATCAGTGTGCTCCCATAGAGGTGCATTGGTAGATCACATCGACCAGTGCCATTGGTTATTTTTATTATTTTGTAACAACACTTTTGTAACTGCAACTTTAAATCCCAAATGCACTGATGCATCCTTATTTAAGATAGACTCGATATGTTTTAGCCATTTTCTTAAATAATATAGGTTTAATTTTTAAAAATTACAAAACTTTATCTGTGTGTTCTCCAATTTGGGGTGCCCAAGTGCATTTCCTTATTGGTGCACAAAAAAAACATAACCAATATTTTTTTAAAGCAATCTCATCACTCCACCTCTATGTAAAAACCATCAGTACTTTGCAAAAATTAATCAGTACTTTTAATAGTAATCACACTACTATGTTCTTAAAAATGGGGGGGACAATTAACATATTTTAAAAACCCTAGAGGTACAATTGTAACAAACAAATATGTGAGTGTATCTTACAATCAAGTGCATCGAGGTAGGGTAAAATATATATTTTACCACACTATAATTTTATTTTCATTTTTTTTAGTGCTTCAAATCATATAAGCACTGTGTATGATTATCATGTCATTGGTGCCACCATGTTGTTGGATTTCTTGGTTCATTTGCTCGCCAAAAGGTTTTAGTTCATTTTAGAAATTTTCAAAATGGTGTGAAATTTGTATACTTTATCTACATGGAAACAATGCCTCATTAAAAGGGAAGAGTCTATGTAAATCGATTACTATCCTCTTATTTATATGTTTAGTGGCTTACATTTTTAAGCTCAAAATTATTGTTCCTTCTTTAAAAAAAATATTTGAATGTGTTGTGTTCAAACTATTTAGCTCATAATGAACTATGGTGTGTGTAACTAAAAAAAATCTTTTTTTAGTGTAGAAGCACCATTAAGAATTCTCTTACACATTTAAAACACACCATTGAGTGAAAAAATAATTTTAAAAATTAATCAATCTTGTAAGTGCTTTAGGAAATGTATAGATGCACCATTCTCTATGCATCCATAAAATACAAACCACATTGTAAAGACTATTATTAACTATACATTCTCATGTGCTTTAGAGTGCACTTGGAAATTTATGATTGCATTGTAACAAATACTCTTGTACTTATAAAACACATCGTTAATATAACACCCTTGGACAAAAACCCTAGTCTGCTGATGTATGATATAGAAAATTGACTATGAATGTATCAAATGTTGAACATGTTGTATTTTGCAATAATTAATATTAAAAATCCAAAATTGACTGTGTTGAGGTGGTACACAGAAAAGATCGGGGACCTATGTATTCATGAAGGGTTGAAAGGGGGACTAGAGGTCTCTTAGTTTGGAAAGCCTACTATGACCTTGTTAAATCCTTAAGTCCCTAAAATTACCCTTAAGTCATGATTTGAGCCTAATTCCTTTTTTATTAATGTAAAACATCTTTTATGTTAATATGGGGATTACGTGTGATTAAGGAGAATAATTAATTGTTAATGAAAGTGGTAATGTGGCTTGTGGGAGAGACTGCATGGCAAAAGAGATTTGCATGCAAGTAAGATGAACATCCACGGGGGTTCGTAGAGGAAGACATGAGAGAGAAGAACTGACCGAAGTCCATATGAAGAGATTCTAAGAGAAGAACCAACCGAAGTCTGTGGAAGAAAAAGAGTGTCGATTCTGAACCTATGAATCATATTGGGTAAAATTTTCTATTCGAATTGTTTCCATGTTTTTCTTTAGATGTCCCAATGAAAAGTAAAATGGTGTAGGAAACTAACCTAGTGGAATTCTTAGCATCGTAATTAGTGATGGGTCTCACTATTGTGCTTATAAAAGGAAGTTAGGAAGGTGAAATGCACTGTTTGGAAAGGAATTGGATGTAAACCAATGTTTCCTAATGATCAAGTGCTGAACTTAAATAACATTACGGGGTTGGTGTGATACCTGACTCGTGAATGCATGGGTCTCAACTCAGGGGTGGGGTTTTTCTCAGATTCTAATGAGCATTATTTCCTATGGTTGGATGGAGTGTGCCTCACATGCAGTCAGTTTCCCAATTCAGTTGTTTTCAAATAAATATCATTACTGAAACGTTTGATATTATTCAACAATGCTAATTCATGATTGGATAAGGTTTATTTTTTCTTGTTCATGTGGAATGTACATAATAAAATTACATTTATCGTGTTGAATTCATGAGTGTTACAGAATTATAATTTCACAGAGGTAAATGTTTAAGCTGAGAAGGAAATATCATGGTCATATGTTTTCTTGAATCGATAGGTAATCTCTGTTTAAAATATGATTGGGATCATTGTTAAGTAAATTCTCTATTTGGGAGTTGTTAAGTTGTTGTAGGAAATGTTAATTGGTTTAATGGATGTAGCATGACATTGGTTTCCTAGTTATGATAGACTAATTAAAGGGGCATAATGTCTTATGTCTTTATGAGTGCTTGCATAGCCATTGTGGACGATGGGTTGATATTCACATGTTTATCATGTTCTCTGTTTTTAATTCAATTTATTTGAGAAGTTAAATGAGGCCATTATTTTGGTTTCGTATCTTCATGTTGAATTGCATGAAAAGGAACAAGTAGAATAACACTGTAATTAGTGTGAAGCTCTTGTTCCCTTGATTGTTAACTCCTGGAATGAGAATCTTGTTGTTTGTGAATGCATAAACTGGATATTTGAGTTGTGTAGTTGAACCATGATGATTATGTTGGTTATAAAATTGTTTTCATGTTTAAAAGGATTAAAACCAAATGGATTCATTCCTTAATAGAAAAGTAATCATTGTTTGAATAATTGTTATAGTTTCCAATTGTTAAAAGAAATGGAATGAATAATTGAAGCTTGTATTTGTACCTAAAATGTTTAATATTTGGATAGTGAATTAAGGTTGTTGTCATAGACTTAATCTATGCCTTAGTCATTTTTATTAAAATGATCGAGTGTTAAACTTTTAGATCATAAGAGAAATTCTGGGTTTTCCTTTGTTGATGTATCGGTGCCAATATTGGGGTGCTGACATCGAAGTGTCGATGTCAGAATCAGGGTTTTCCTTGTGGGGTTATGGTTGAATTCTGATTTCTGACTTCCAACTTCCAAGTCGAAGAGTGAAAGCACCGAGTACATGTGAATAGTTGGAGTTTTGACGCAGAGGAGACAACACCGATGTTGGCATCAGAATGGTCATTGATAATTTTGTTCAGCCAGTACTGACTTCCAATATCCATCGTGTTGACTTTCGAGGTCTGATGTGCCAACATTGAGTAACTCAGTATTTAGACGTCGGGGCATGCATGTCGGGGTTGTTTTGTTAGGGAATCGTTATGCGGTTTCAATATCTGACTTCCAATGTAAAAAATGTAAGGAAGGTATGGTTAAGTCGAGAAGGTGGTAATAACCATCAAGAATGTTTAATCATGTTTATTAATTGACCAATTAACTAAATTTAAGCAATAGCTAATAAATTTAACCTAGAGTTAACTACACTTCCACAATAGTGAGTTAAATGGGGCTCATTATTAATTTCTTAAATATTTTTCAAGTTAATTTTTGTGTAATTATAATTTAATAATTGATAAGATTCCATTGTGGAGAACTAGAAGAGCCTCCATACTTTTAAAGAAATAAATTTTGTTTATTGGCATGTAATATGCTTATGCATTATAGATTCGTTATAGAAGCTTTCTGTGTTCTATGTGTGTTTTTGCTACAGATTGGTATTTGTGTACTTGTGTAATGTGTGGGTGTGTTACAATGTGGTATCAGATCTAAGGCTATATCATTCATAAATTTTTTGTTCTTTTATTGTATTTTTGAATTGAATAATGCATGAGCGAAAGATAAAAATTAATATGCATATGAACAATCACGTGAACTAACAATCATGGATGATGTCCATATTTATAGTGACAATAAAATTTTCATATCATTATATTTGCATATTAATAGTGAACTAGGTAATAAGTATTGAAAGATAGAAGACAAGCCTACATTATCTAACTTTGTTGAGGAAGTTGGTATGGGTGTTCGAAGAACATAATCCAACGGTCATCAAACTGATATGGGAAACATGGAAGTGTTCCAAAATATGAAGGATATACAGATTGGGAATGGAAATATTTTACAAAGTCTGGAACAACAAAATCAAAGAAATCAACAAGTGACACAAAATCTAGTACAATTACAAAATCAGGTGCAGCAAGTAACTTTCATTATAACAAGGGAAGGAGAAGAATCAATGAATAAAGGAATTCCTGATATATATCAACATTTTGGAGATAAAGATGTAAGAAAAATGGGGTTTTGTTCCCATTATCATTCAGTTTAAAGTCATCATGGGAACGAGGTGTCTAAAATTTGGCATGATGTTCATCCTAGAAGACATCTAAAGAGAAAGCATGGTGGGAATGGATTACAGGGGGGGCTCTGTAAAATCAAATATCCTCCCTTTGATGGAGAAAAATATGGGGAAATTTTAGATATTTGGCTGTTAGAAATGAAGAAGTATATGCATCTACATGATTATTTTGAGAATCAAGAAGCTCGTATTGCTATATACAATCTTCATGGAAAATCTTATAGGTGGTGGAAGCATTTGAAGCAGGTAGAAAATATCATGGACAAGGTTTTAAAGGTATTTCAATCAGGAATGCTTATCACGACGATATTATTATAAGAAAATGAAAGAATTATTTGAAATCAGATTGGGAAATATGATGATGGATGAATGTGAGAAAATATTCCTAAAGTTACTAGGTTATGTTGAATTAATCCAAGGTGAAAAGCTTCAGATTCAACAATTCATCAGTGGTTTACCATCGTTCTACAAGGACCGAATAACTTATGATGAATCACACACTTTGAAGGATTTCATTAGGAAAGTTAAATGTTTGTATGAGAAAAGTAAAATAAAGAAGATGTGTGTAAAGTGTGGAAGGGTAAATTGAAAGATAAGCAGGATCCGAGGAAAAACGGGTTCAAGCCTCTTGATGTTAAGCATGATCAGTATAACTCTTTCAAATAACCCTGTTGGGCCTAGGGAAAGGTAAGCAGAATGCACTTAGAATTATTCTTAAGTATGAAAATAGCTAAGGAAAAAGAAGAGAAAGGAGTTGCGATAGAGGAAAATGTTGGGCCGAATTAATGTTGTTTTAATTCTGTTGTAGTAATTGCCCAGCCATTTAATTTGTCAATCCGAGGTTTGTAGGCTTACGAAACACATGCAAAGTATATGCAAGACTGAAGCGAAATTAAGCTATTCTAACCCCTCGTGAAACTAAGACTAATCTAATCTAACCCCCCTTAAGCTAAAACAAGCAATTGCTAATCTAATGCTAGAATATGAAACACATGGCTGAAAGTAAATTGCATAAAAGAAAGACAAAATATGAAGAGCAACAATACAACACATGTGAGCTCACATTAACAATAAAGAAATCTTAATTTACATCACAAGAATCAATAAAAAATCATGAAAGCATCAAAGCCAATATTATGAACAAAAGATAAGAATTCCCTTCTCCATATTACAAAGTCAAGACTAACTTCTACAATATACTATCTATCTCTCCTCTATATCGTATGATTCTAGATTAATGAAATGAAGAGAGAGCACTCTCTTTTATACATGAACTCCTTTGAGAAGAAGATAACCATCTCATAATGAGAGATCCACTATTCACTCAACCACTCAACTACTTTCCTATTATTACAAGATATGATCCCTTCAAATCCTTCACATGTCTCTCACAAATTCTCCACATGTCTTTGATAAATCCTAAATAGGATATGCCAACCAAAGCTTTATGATCTACTCATGAGAATTAGCTTGACTAATTATCTCCTTGAAATGGTGGAGGAGATATTCAAGAAGCCTTTCTTGAATTAATCCTTCACATATTCCTACACATTACAAAGCTCATCCATATTTGAGATATTAGTGAAAAACATGTTTAATTTCTAATATTTTAATCATAAATTCACTTATAATACTAAAATGAATAAAGTGGAAATAATAAGGTGAAACCCACATATATGTATGGAAATGGTATGATAAAAGGTTAATGGGACGATGAAATGTGAGGAATAGAGGAATATAAAGTGGATGAAAATGTGACATTTCCGAGTCTCAACATACTCCCCAACTAAATGTGTTGCATGTCCTCATGCAACCATGTATGGATCTTCTCAAGAACTTTTGGCATTTGAACTTGGCTTTAATCGATGATGTCTTTTTAACAATGAATGTTTCAAGGGTGTGAAATACATGAGTAACAACTGACATTTTCTTATGGTTGGTTCTTGTGTGACAACCATGAATATAAAGAATGTTGGTTCTTGTGTTAACAACATCCATTTCATGATATGAAATGCATGAGTAACAACTGACATTTTTCTTATGGTTGGTTCTTTTGTGACAACCATGAATACAAAGAATGTTGGTTCTTGTGTTAACAACATTCATTTTGTTATTTGTTTTCTAGCTGCATAATAATTTAACCATACACTCACTGAAAATGATAAGCTATTAATGTGCATAGAAAGAATCATTGTGCATAAGAAATCCTTTTCTTTATCTTTATGAATCATGCCAATATGTATATCATTGTGTATGAAGCAAAGTGCAATAGAGGATTTGTCGAAAAAGAAATGCTTGTGAATGGTAAATGAGATGAAAAATGGGTAATGGTGGTGAAAAGAATGGAATGTGTTATAGTTGATTTTATCACACATGGTTGATCACACTTTTATGGCCTTCCCTGTCCCTCTGCAGACTCTTTGGTCCCCATGGACTATTTTTGTACCTTTGATGTTTCCAAGATCATCCCTGAAAACACTCATTATTTGTTGTACAGGACTTTTAATCCATTTCTCGTGTATATACGTGGATATTAACCCTAAACCCACGTACATCGGGATGTGTGCAAAAGGCCAAATGTTTTTGGAGTTTTCCTTGGTGTGGATCCGAATCACTTGTCTCTTGGCCTTCCATATGCCTCGATATCGCTCAGATTTGACCTTCCATTACCCCATTGAAGCACTATATAAGGAACCCTTTGGATACATTGAAGAGGAGGAATTGAAGAGCACGAAAACTATAGTCCATTGTTGTCATAGCTTGCTTATACTTGAGTCTGCATCCCTTTGTCCTATTGAGATTTTTCCAATCCCACTTGCGTTAGCAATTCACTCTCAACAATAGTAAACAAGGCAAGCATTCTATATGATATAGTGTTAGGCCTACTCTAGCATATATAATCAATGATACATAAGCAATTAAACACATCCGTGGATTCAATATTCATTTAAATGCACATCATTGGACAGGAAAAGATATTTCTATGTACTCATCAATAGTCAACCCGCCTCCTGGCCCACGAGATCGGAGATTCACCATCTCTCCTCGTTGGGACAAACCAGTGATAAAGTATATGTCCTCAACCTCAATGTTGAACGACATCCTGTCAATTTGAAATGTCTCAGATTCTAGATCCCAGTAGTCCACCAGCAGCTGGAGTAGTCTTGGTTTGGCCCTCAGGCTTCCAAGACACCAAAACTTGTATAAACCACATGACAACAATGCTTGTTGGGCCATAAGATCACCTTGTACGGCTTCCTCCACATCACCATGCTCTCTTTCCCTCCACTCTAAAACCATCCTACACAAAAAACCAAAGTTTTGATCAAATTTTGCCTTTGAAAACCTTATTTGCAGCCCTATACATGACTGTTCTAAAAAAAAACGTGTATGTACGCGGGTTTGGGTTCTTTTTTCACGTATGGCGAGCCCTATATGTGGAAAAAATCCCGATTTACACATGGGACAAAATGCACAAATATCGATGGCTCAAAAAATAAATTGGACCATGAAAATTCAAAAAATTTGCATGAAATTGGAAGAGGAGGGCATGAGAATCTACCTGGATCAAACGGGGAGATATTCCGCCGGACGATGCTCCCGGAATTTGCTTGTGAAGTTTTGAGCTCAAATACACTATGTTGGGTAAAAATTTCAAATGATATGAAATTTTTTAATTTTTTTACTATTTATAGAAAAATTTTGAAATTTTTACCCACTTTCTATAGTTTTTGACCATTTTGGGCCATTTGAACTAATTTGATGATGTAGGAGTCCATTTTGAGTGCGGTTTGACTATGGCTTTGATCCGTTCGTGCCTACTGCAGGTATTATGTCTAACCTGGCATATAGGTTAGGTTTCACATCCGTTTGCATTTTGCATAACCTTATGACCATTTCATTTTTGCCTTAGGTACGAACCCATTCCATCTTGTCACGGAACCTTCTTGCTGCTTCTAGAAGTGACATGTTGTGAATGGTAGAGATTTACCATACATGGGTACCCTAGTTAGATCCTGTTTTGCATTTGGTGCCCATGCTGACATTTTTCCTTTAGGGTGTGGGAGTCCTTTGTATAGTACTGCTATGAATTTGAGCAAGAGCTTCATACTCCTCTTGACCTTTATGCTGGCCTGTTCCCTAGGACTCGCTTGTATATGTCAAGATGTAATTGCATTATCATGAGTTTTGCTTACCTTTTTGAGCCTTATGCCGACTTCCCTGACTTTGATTATTAGCCATATATACCGATCTTGTCTCATGTCTAGCCAAGTAGAGCCGTTTTATATATCTTTTGTAGCTTGATTCCCCATTTTTTACCGAGAGGGGATTTTCCCCCGAGTGTCGTTATCATGCACATGTTTCCTTGCATTGAGCATAGGTATGTTCCACTACTTGGAACTAGTTTGTTTTCCCTTTGACACTTGTCTCCTCCTAGATTTGTTACTATAAAGAACTTTTATTGTTTTTCAAGCTTTTCAAAATATTTGAAAAAGTCCAAAAAAATAAAATAAAAAACAAAAAGCCGGATTGGAAAAGATGTTATCTTTGGCAGCAGTCGAGTCGTGTCGCCTTCAAACAGAGCGCTGTATATCACATCCGTTGGTTGGGTTAGTAGTTTGAATTTAGGAGCTATACTGGTATCTCTGAGTTTATCTCCACAGACTGGTTAATCTTCCAGTCCCTATGGAGCCTATGTCGATGACTCATGTGTCGCAGAGATGTCTCAGTTTTGTATATTGAGTCTAGGATGCCTACATTCAGTCACCATTCACCTTTATGATCTTGTTCAAAGGAAGTTGAATCCTTAGTCGACCATTCCTCAGTTGTCTTGACTTTGCATGTCGGCCATTCCTAGTACTATTACTGGTTCGTGCACATCTTTTTTGAGTCCTTCCACATTATACAGCATTGCTGAGTACCTCGTGTTGGTTGATGGGGGATGACTTAATGTCCTCCTTCCAACGGATTCCATCCCATCTACTTCAGATCATTTATTCTGGGATAGGAGTCTAGAGTCATTTGAGTGCCTTGAGACTTACAGTCATTAGTGGTAGGTTCTCTCGCCATTGACAGTTTTGGGAATACATAAATGTCCCCTGATCGATGGATTCTTCCAAATGTTTGACCTCAACACATTTATTCTCACTTGTTAGATTGCACTCTAGTACCTTGATTCCCATTTTCATTATCAGTGGGTGATCTCGCGTTTGTTAATGGTATACATCAATGATCAATAATCAGACAATGGACTACTATGTTCGACCTCGACGCCTCTATTCACATAGTAGGACATGTACTCGTAGCGGTTTCTGTAGAAGAATTTCCATATTGGTGGCATTTCCTATATGCTACCTCCTTGATCGTGCCAGTGTTCATGTGATTTCAGTTCTCATGACTTGATCCCAGTGTATTTTAGATATCTTCAGCCATTATGGAGATATTGATCCATGGTATATCTTCAGCTTTCATGGAGATATTGGTCCTTTGTATATCTTCATCATGAATATTCTGATCTATTGTATATTGTATGTGGCGGTTAGCACACATGTCACAGTTTGTATATCATGCCTATTCATGGCCATTGTACTCTTATGTACCTGGGACTGCTATATGTATTTGCAGTCATGTGCAGAGTTTGATTATTGTATTATACTATTGGATAGCTGGTTCTTCCACCTATTTCTTCATCACTCCACTTCTGGGATGGATTTATAATGTATTTTGGCCATCATGTTACCCCTCTAACCTCACACATTGGGGGGCATCTGTTATAGCTGATTTTACCACACATGGTTGATCACACTTTTATGGCCTTCCCTGTCCCTCTGCAGACTCTTTGGACCCCATGGACTATTTTTGTACGTTTGATGTTTCCAATATCATCCCTAAAAACACTCATTATTTGTTGTACGTGACTTTTAATCCCTTTCTTGTGTATATACGTGGATATTACCCCTAAAACTGTGTACATTGGGATGTGTGCAAAAGGCCAAAATTTTTTGGAGTTTTCCTTGATGTGGATCCGAATCACTTGTCTCTTGGACTTCCATATGCCTCAATATCGCTCGGATTTGACCTTCCATAACCCCATTGAAGCACTATATAAGGAACCCTTTGGATACATTGAAGAGGAGGAATTGAAGAGCAAGAAAACTATAGTCCATTGTTGCCATAGCTTGCTTATACTTGAGTTTGCATCCCTTTGTCCCTTGGAGCACTTTGTGTTCTTCCCAAGATTTCCTTTGCTTGTGAGATTTCTATCAAGAGATGGAGGATTGAGGTGGTGGAGGCCCAGGTGGACGACTCAGTTTCTCCGGTTCGCAGACGTGCAGACAGAGGTTGTCACTTATGTAATCTCTAATTTATTTAATAGAAATATCTTTTCCTGTCCAATGATATGCATTTAAATGAATATTGAATCCATTGATGTGTTTAATTGCTTATGTATCATTGATTATATATTCTAGAGTAGGCCTAACACTATATCATATAGCATGCTTGCCTTCTTTACTGTTATTGAGAGTGAATTGCTAATGCAAGCGGGATTGGAAAAATCTCAACGGGGATCTACTGCAACCGTCTGAAATAAAGTATGTTTCGAGATCCTTTAGTGTTAGATGTTGTATTTCTCTTGCATATGGGGAAGGGATTGATTTCTGCATTTTCTCTGTCTGTTGTGGTACACCCTAAGCCATAGGAAGTTTTCTCCATAATACAATGATAGTAGTGAGTATGTATTTAATATAGTTCCCAAAATGTTGGGCCGAATTAATGTCATTTTAATTCCGTTGTAGTAATTTCCCAACCATTTAATTTGTCAATCCAAGGTTCATAGGCTTACAAAACACATGCAAAGTATATGCAAGACTAAAGCGAAATTAAGCTAATCTAACCCCCCTATGAAACTAAGACTAATCTAATCTAACCCCCCTTAAGCTGAAATCTGCAATTGCTATTCTAATGCTGGAAGATGAAACACACGGTTGAAAGTAAATTGCATAAAAGAAAGACAACATATGAAGAGCAACAAGACAACACATGTGAGCTCACATTAATAATAAAGAAATCTTAATTTACATTACAAAAATCAATGACAAATCATGAAAGCATCCAAGCCAATATTATGAACAAAAGCTAAGAATTCCCTTCTCCATATTACAAAGTCAAGACTAACTTCTACAATCTACTATCTATCTCTCCTCTATATCCTATGATTCTAGATTAATGAAATGAAGAGAGAGCACTCTCTTTTATACATGAACTCCTTTGAGAAGAAGATAACCATCTCATAATGAGAGATCCACTATTCACTCAACCACTCAACTACTTTCCTATTATTACAAGATATGATCCCTTCAAATCCTCCACATGTCTCTCACAAATTCTCCACATGTCTCTGATAAATCCTAAATAGGATATGCCAACCAAATCTTCATGATCTTCTCATTAGAATTAGCTTGACTAATTATCTCCTTGAAATGGTGGAGGAGATATTCAAAAAGTCTTTCTTGAATTAATCCTTAACATATTCCTACACATTACAAAGCTCATCCATATTTGAGATATTAGTGAAAAACATGTTTAATTTCTAATATTTTAATCATAAATTCACTTATAATACTGAAATGAATAAAGTGGAAATAATAAGGTGAAACCCACATATATGTATGGAAATGGTATGATAAAAGGTTAATGGGACAATGAAATGTGAGGAATAGAGGAAGATAAAGTGGATGAAAATGTGACATTTTTGAGTCTCAACATACTCCCCAACTGAACTTGTTGTATGTCCTCATGCACTCGTGTATGGATCTTCTCAAGAAATTTTCGCATCTAAACTTGGCTTTGATCGATGATGTATTTTTAACAATGAATGTTTCCAGGGTGTGAAATATATGAGTAACAACTGGCATTTTCTTATGGTTGGTTCTTGTGTGACAACCATGAATATAAAGAATGTTGGTTCTTGTGTTAACAACATTCATTTCATGATGTGAAATGCATGAGTAACAACTGACATTTTCCTTATGGTTGGTTCTTGTGTGACAACCATGAATACAAAGAATGTTGGTTCTTGTGTTAACAACATTCATTTTGTATTTTTTTTCTAACTGCATAATAATTTAACCATACACTCACTGAAAATGATAAGCTATTAATGTGCATAGAAAGCATCATTGTGCATAAGAAAGCCTTTTCTTTATCTTTATGAATCATGACAATATGTATATCAATGTGTATGAAGCAAAGTGCAATAAAGGATTTGTCGGAAAAGAAATGCTCATGAATGGTAAATAAGATGAAAAATGGGTGATGGTGGTGAAAAGAATGGAATGATAGTAGTGTATTTAATATAGTTTCCCCTCCCCAACTGATGTGGTTGCATGTCCTCATGCAACCTAGGGTTTTACCGGTTGCGGCCTGGTCCAGCGTATATATTTTTGTATTTTTTGACTTAAAATATGATATGCAAGTGCCTACCTAACATGCAGATTTGATAAAGAATTCCAGTAGTATTCACAAAGTGATGCATATGTTCTTACCTTTCGTCCTAAAACTCACAAGCACCTAAATCACACACAAATCAAGCAAATAAATACTTAACTAGGCTATCTCTAGAGAGCTAGATATTAATTCATGAGTAATGCACTACTGTCCATGTGTTATGATAAATCACAGATAGTTGTTCTTATAACCACAACATATGAACATGAATAAAAATGTACATGACAAGATAGCTCATCGACAGTTAAAAATCCCATTACTCATGGTGGAAAACGTCATAGAATATACTAGAGAACATTCATGCAAGAACATAGGTTCAGAGAGTTAGAACGCTCTCACAGTTAATGAAACACAATCGCAAACAAAATAGTTCCCATTCAACATCGTTCATTTATCACATTGAGACATTCCACATAGCACCTTATCCAACAGGTAAAATTTGCAATTTTGTTATTGTAAAACGAATTAGTTCCTCTTACAAACAATAGTTCACAAGTTTTTTCCTAGGGAAAAAGCCCCTATAAGTTCTAACTTTCAAATATTTAAACTAAGACAATCGACCGCTTGGGCTGCCCCCCAAACGTGTGACCTTTCGGTCCCTCAAAACGCTTCATATCCCTATTTTTTTATCTTTTCTATGCGCACTCATGATCCGCTGAGTAACTAATAGACCCTTCAGGCCCGCGCCTTTGTCGCTATTGATTTTTCCTTCTGCTTCACTTGTCCTCCTTTCGAACCTACCGGCTTCGGTTCTACCTTTGCCAAAACTGCCCAGCCCACTTCGCCCCGCGGTAGTCTGACCAGCCTCTTGAGTCCACCTGCAATTTAAATGACGTGCATCATTCATTGGGATTGTATTCTAAATAACGTCAAATTATATCAACTAAAACGGCTAAGCATCATGAGAGGCCATGTACTGTATTACTGCTATGAGGACCTTAACAAGTGTCGGCACCACTATCTCATCCATACACAGGTTCGAAAACTCCCCAACGAGGGAAAAAGAAAACTCATCGGTGACTTAACACACTAACATCGGCCGGGTAGTCTCATTTGCAGCCGCATAAGCAGGTCTTGAAAAACGACAGGCACTACGAAACCATTTAAGCCTATCGGAGTCGGAAGAGTTATGACCTAAATTGGGTGGGAAAGCTTCCAATTGGCAATCGGAAAGACGTCGACATCGAAAGACAAGTGCTTTGCATAGCCACAATGGCGGAAGAGAAAAAGGCTACAGACACGTGACTGGAAACCGACACACATCGGTGGGTGGAGCGCTTACATTTCGGGTGCTTAGCTTCTTTGGGAGCTGCAACGACGGAAGACGAATAGACAATGGCCTCTGATCAATAAAAAATACGAAGTGTTTGAAAAACTTTAAAATTTAGCAACGGTCAAAACTGTTTCACCTCCGAAAAAGTGGTTTTACAAAGGACAATTGGTCTTAATCATCTTAGACTAGAAAAATAAAACAGACTCCAAAATTCATGACCCATAGTCATTACAAACATAAGCAACTTCTGAAAACAGGACGAGAGTTAATCTTCAAAATAATCTGAAATTAAAGCATGACCCAAAAATTCATGGATCCAAACGATTCAAAGTAGTGTTAAAATCATGAGGGGGCCCCAAAATTTAAAAAATTTGGGGAAAACAGTTGCAGCTGCAACAATTGGTGATTACTTGGTGAACCTAGATCTCTGGACGATTATTCCTTGAGTGACAGACTGTTTAACAACACATGAACCGATCGAATTCTTCCAGCTATCTGGATTTCTCAAATAGCAAATGTATGTACTTTTAATCATTGATGATAGTCCGATTTGGGAGAGTGGAAACCAGGATTTTTTCAAGTCAAGATAACTCTTTTGAGGCCTAAAGATGAGTTTCATTGTTACCTCTGTCTTCAAGTAGTTGTCGGCTTGGACACCACAGGATTGTAGCATATGGTAAACAGAAATATTCATTTGTTCCTCATTCCCATGCCATTCTAGCACTTTTCGTGCTATTGGACTTTTGTCCTTTTCATATGAGTCCTCCTACATGCCTTTCTTTCTGAATTTTAATTCAGGCTCCTCTATCCCAAGTGTCCTTTTGTGTGAGAGGTGTATTCACGTTTCAGCTCACGGTCGGAGAGGAACTTCGGCGATTTAGTACTTATATGGTTCAGCATTCGTTTTGATATATAATGCTTTCATAGGAGTTTTTTGACTCTTATCAGCCTTTGGCATTCATTTCTTGGCATGGGATCATTTGTATCTAATACACTGTTTACCTTGCTTCTTTCCATGGGCCCTTTGCTGTCACTCCCTAGGACATTTTAAATGTGGCATGGATGGAGCCTCAAAATAGTATTCCGGACCCTTTGATTCTGGTTTATTTCACAGGGGTTAAGCAAGACTTCAATGCGTACATAGCTAATCGAGAAAATTGCTAAAATGGAAGAAGTTCTTTCAGATAAACAACAATACACAGTCTTATACCCAAGAACATTAATCATTCCAAAAATTCTGATATTCCCCATGCAACCGAGGGTTTGCTTCCTTTATTGACATCAGTAGAAAATTGAACTAAAAAAAAACTAAACTTCATGACTCAAAAAGACTACTAAGCCAAATTATTTATATACAAGATAGAAGAACACAAACAAAACTCAGGAAAAATAAGGCTTGAGAACTAATACATTTACTGGTAAGTTCTCTTCCCACCCTTGTAAATCTTGCAACTTATAAGTTGAAGGGCCAAGCTTTGCCGCAATCTGGAAAGGACCTACCCACAACTGCTGGAATTTCGTGTGTTTTCCTTTTTCATCATGAGGGTGGTCCCACTTGAGAACCAAATATCCCACTTCAAAGTCTCTTGTTCCTGCCTTGTGTTTGTCGAACCATCTCTTTATTACCTCTTGTTGTTTCTTAAAGCGCTCTCTGGCTTTAGATCGAGCCTCTTCTGCTTTCAGGAGATTATATATCCTTATTTCCAAGACTTCATTAACCGACCCTCTAGACTCTTGAGCTATTATGGAAGAGGGTAGCATGACATTGGGGGGAAGAATGGATTCTTTACCATACAAAAGGGTATACAGAGAAACTCCTATCGAAGACTTGGGGGTAACTCTATCAGCCCAAAGGGCATTTGGTAGCGCTGAGTGCCAACTCCTTTGGTTTTCTATCACAGTCTTCTTTAAAATTCTAATCAGATTCTTGTTAGTAGATTCAGCCAAGCCATTTCCCTGTGATAATAATTGGCAGAGTAATGCAACTTTATTCCTTTCTCATGAGCAAAAGCAGTTAATTTAATTAATGAAAAGTACGTAGCATTATCAAAGGCTAAAGAAACTGGAACTCCAAACCTAGTCATAATATGGTCTTGCAGGAAGTTGATGACCATGTCCTCATTTATTTTGCGCAACGGGATGGATTCAACCCAGCGAGTGAAGTAATTGGTTGCAATCAGAATATACTTGTGTTGTAGGGAAGAGTTCGGCTTTATCTCCCCAGTAATATCCAACCCCCATTGCTCGAATGGCTCCGTGATCATCACAGGCTTTAGTGGTGCGGCTGCTTTAGACTGCCTTCCGCTACACCTTTGACAAATGTCATACTTCCTGACATTGGCATGTGCGTCTTTGAAAAGCGTGGGCCAATAGTATCCGACTCTGAGAATTTTGTGAGCTATAGTATCTCCTAAAAAATGTCCCCCAGCAGGCCCGTCATGCAAATCTGTCATTACCTTCTTCGCATCTTCCTTTTCTAAGCATCTAAGAAGAACTCCGTCGTAATTTTTTCTGAATAATATTCCTTCAATAATTTGATAGGAGGTTGACTTAAGACGCAACACTCTTCTTTGCTTAGAATTCCAATGTTCTGGCAATAATCCTGTCTGAAGGTAATGTACAAGATCTCAATACCAAGATTCAGGGGCTGTGAACAGAGGACATACATCCATCAAATGTAACTCAACCTCGTCTTCCCAGGCATGTTCTTCATTATTTCCATTTTCAGTCATTAGTTTGCACAACCCTTGCCCTTTAACTATAGAAGCTGGCTTGAACTCGAGGTCATACTTTTGAAGAGCTGTTACCCAATTACCCCTTCTTTCTCCTAACTCCTTCTATACAAAAAGAGACCTTATAGCTGGGTATAGGACGATTACCTTGGTTCGGTTTTTTAATATGTAGGGCCTGAATTGTTTCACTGCTTTAAAAACCGCGTAAGCTTGTTTATCAATAGCCGGGTAGTTTAATTCGGCCCCTTGCAGACCAGTGCTCATGAAAGATATGGGGAATTCATCCCCTCCATCTTCCTTCTAAGTAAGCATAGCTGCTAGCGAATCATCAGATGCAAAAGTATACAGAATAAAATCTTTATTGAAATCTGGGATTTTTAGGGAGGGTGCGTGTGCAACAGCAGTTTTAATCTTGCTGAATGCGTTCTTCTCAATCTCAGTCCATTTGAATTATGCACTTTGCTTCACCATTTGCTGCAGTAGTTTGACAATCTGAGCAAAATATGGCACAAATCTTCGTACGAAATTTATTGTTCCCATAAATGATTGCATCCCCTTTTTATTATGGGGCAAGGGGATCTGTTCAATGGCCTTGATCCTTTCTGGGTCTATAGAGATTCCCTTCTTTGAAACTACGTGACCCGGCAACTTGCCCTCTGTAACAACGAACACACACTTCTTGGGATTGAGTGAGATGCCATATTTCTGACAGCGTTCAAAAATATGCCTTAGATGAAATGCGTGTTCTTCTCTCCTCTTTGAAAATATCATAATATCATCGAGGTATATGACAACACTATGGCCAATCAACCCTCAGAAAGCTATGTCCATAGCCCTCTGGAACGTAGCTCCAGTGTTTATGAGCCCAAAAGGCATTCTTCGGTAAGCGAAGGTTCCCCATCTGGTCCTGAATGTTGTCTTCAATCTGTCTTCTTCGGCTACTAATACTTGATTGTAGCCTGAGAATTCATCTAATAAAGAAAATAGTTCAGAACCTAAGACCATTTGTAGTAGTTGCTCCATAGATGGAACAGGATAGTTGTCTTTATCTGAAGCGTGATTTAAATTTCTGAAATCCACGCATAGCCTGATTTCTCCAGATTTTTTCCTTACTGGTACTCGATTTGAGACCCATTCAGAGTGTCTGACCTTAAAAATGATTCTAGCATCCAATAATTTCCTAACTTCACTCTGGATCAGAGGTTCCAATTTTGGGTGCATTTTCCTTAAAGGTTGCTGATAAGGTTTGACGCCAGACTTGATGGGGATAACATGCTGGATGATGCTGGTGTCGTATGTCTTCAAATATTCATATGTCCATGCGAAAAAATCTTTATATTAATTAAAAAGACTGATGAACTTACCTCTTTCTGCTGGTGAACAACATTTGCCAAGATTCACATATTTAGGATTTGTCTTAGTCCCTAAATTTATCAATTCGAACTGTAGAGATGAGCTATGAGTCTTCACGTTTGCTGGTCTTCTAAATTTTTCATTTAAATTGAACATTCTTTCTAAGGTTCGGACTCCTTTAGGGACGAAATTATCATACTTCAGCTCGGCCTGATGTTCTTCATCATCTATTATCGCCCCTTTAAATACCTCGTCATTTGTTAAGCATTCTATAATCTGCTGATCGTCGTTGAACACTCGTAGGTTGGCAATCATATCAGGAACCGAGGGCCTGAAAAGCAATTCAACGGAGCATCGATATTAGTAGGCACAAGCCTAGCAGCTGATGTGGCCAACAAGTTAGCTGCTGCATTTTTAAGTCTTGGAATTGATATAATATTAAATGCGTTAAAACATTTGAGTAGGTCCCATACCTCATTTTGATAAGCTTTTAAGTGAGGAGAAATACAATGTCACTTTGATTCCGAATCTGTTTTACAATTATTTCAGAATCTCCAAAAACTTTCAGATTACTTACCTTTAATTCGATTGCTTTCCTTAAACCTTGCACCAAAGCTTCATATTCTGCTGTGTTATTTGTACATTCAAACTCTAACCTACATGAAAGAAAATGTTTGTTCTTCTTGGGGTCTATCAGGACACAGCCGGCCCCTGAGCCTTCTAATGTTTTAGAACCATTAAAAAACAATGTCTAGAAATCGCTAACTACTGCATGAGAATCTGCTCCTACCGCTAAGTTTACTATTTTACAGTCGATTTCATCAGCCTGTGAAAATCGAAGGAGATCAAGCTGAGCGTCTGATGTGTTGCTGGCTTCTTCTACTTGGTAATTTTCTGGTTCCAATTCAACAAAGTAATTTCCCAACACATAATCCATTGGTTCATTCTTTTCCTCGAGTTGAGTAACGTTGTATTTCATGTGAGGCTCCCTCAGAATTTTAATTTGATTCGGGCTTCCTTTATACAGCAGCCACATATGCGACCAATCTGAGGAAAAATATCTGTTTAGTTTTGCCGACCAGTCTCTGCTCAGAACAAGCCCATAAGCGTCTGGTATGTCGGCCACCACGATATCAAAAACTTGGCACACTTTATCATTTGAAGACAGGCGGACTAGGACATCCTCCATTTCCCCAATTACTTTCACATTCGTCCTATCCAGCTGAACAACCCTCCAAGTGGATGGCTTAGGCTGCCCATTTATCCTTTTACAGATTAATATTGGCATGACGTTAACCGACGCCCCTGAGTCTACCAGGAAATTATGTACGTTGTGATTAAAAATTTCAAAAGTGAGGAGGAAAGGTGGATTCTTATTCTTAGACTTACCTCCGATGCTGGTTTCTCTGATTTCTTCTTCTTCCTTGGGTCAATTGTCGGTGGGCAGCCTCTCATCCGATGCTTCAAGTGCTTTCAACAGTCTTTCCTTCTGCTGCGGCACTTTACACATTTCAAATAGTGAGATGTTCGCCTTTGCCTTCTTTATATCTTCCACGATGTCATAATCCATTTGCGGTTCGGTGGGATGCGGTTTATCAACATTCATCTTTCCTTCATTAGGCTTGGCTAGCATATCGTGCTATCTAGGATCTTGACTGGTGATGGTGAATTCGGGAATTTCATCAGTGGAGGAATTTCTTTGAAATTTCTTAACATTTTTCTGAAGCCTTTTAATCTTCGGGAGCATGAGACTGTTGTCTTTAGCCAACCCTTGGCTTCTTGTCGTTACATTCATTTCCATGACGTCCTCGTATCCCCAATTCCTTTCTTCCTCGGCACCAAACAGAGAAACAGAGTCCCATAGAACCATGGTCTCGTTCTCTTGTTCTTTTGTTGACGTACCACTGTCTTTTCTTTCCTCGTCTCTGTCTTCTGTCAATTTAGAATCCAACAGCTGATTCATAACTAGTGTCATTGAGTTTATTCATTGAGGACAATTCTTTTCAGAGTGGGGTTGCTGGTGGAAAGTGCAAAAATTGTCCATCCCTACCTCGGTTAAATTCATGGATGCTGAATTTTGCGGAGGAGGTTGGGATTGATTGTTATCCTCCCGTTTCTTGTAATAGGGCTTGTAGAACTTTTGAGCTTCCTTTTCTTTTTCCAAGTCTATGATTCTGTTAGAATGTTTCTGCATTATTTTTGCCATGCTTTCAAAATCTGGTGATTGCTCTTCCTTAGGCTTAGTAAACAACAAGGCTTTCCTTCCCACTCTTTTCTCTCCTGATCGTTCTGGATAATATTCAATACTTTCCCTTTCCGCCTCCTCATAGGTCTCTGCTAAAGTGGGCTTGGCCTTCATTTTGGCAAACAAGGCCAACTCGGGTCCCAAAGCTAAGGTATAATATTCAATAAGGACTTTATCCGAAGGCCTATCAGCTTCAGAAAAATTCTTGAGGTATGCGGCAAATCTTTGGGTAAAGCTGTGCACCTTCTCCTTTCTTTCTTTCTTTAAGGCACATAAGCCTTTCATGAGGGCTGCATGGGTCTTCTGAGTCACATATTTACTTCTAAAAATCCTCTCGAAGGTATCCCAATCAGGGATAGAGTTTGCAGACAGATCAAAGTACCACGATGCTGCAGCTCCTTTAAGGGTGTGTGGGAAAAGTCTGCAAACTACATCCTCATACTCCCCATCCCTTAACCCTTCTACCAAATAGAAACTCTGCAAGTGGTCGTCTACTAGTATCTTCTCAATTGGGTCAAATTTGGGCAGCATCTTTTCAAAAGATTGAGGTAAATCATGTAACGGAGGTGTTAGGTTTAAAGGTGATCTGGCTCTCCAGGAAGGTGGTGGATTCGGTGGGTTGGGTGGTTGATTTGCGTTTACACTTGCCATGAGTTTGGGTGGAGAGTGAGGAGGTGAGCAAACAGGAGTATGGATAGGAGAACTGTGAAAGGTATCGGGGCCTTCTTGATTCAAAGGAAGTACAACTTCCTGTAAGGCTGTTTCTACAAGTTCTTCCCAATCCCCAACCAGCACTGAGTCTTCCAATATAGGACGATCTCTCCTTTTATATTCTCTTCTGGGCAATTCAGGGATGATCGAAAATCCTCCAATCTTCTTCACATATGCCCTAGTGTGTCTTCTTAGATTATTAACAACTTCGTTGTCAATAGAATACAAATGTTCTCTACCCCCTTCTTCCGGAATTGGATTATGAAACACACTACTTTCTGAACTGTTACCAGTGGAATAATCTCGGGAAAATGGGTTTCCTCGGCCAGCCATGCATTGGCGGCCCTCCTTCTAGCACCAAAAACTATTGAGGCCTGGAAATTCGCAAGCAACAATAGCAAGGGATTCTCCCTAGTCAACGTTCCCAACTAGCCCATGACTGTTTGGTGTAGGGAATCCGTTCGGTTTACGGTCCGGCTACCGTAGGTCAAGTAACAAAAACTAAAGGGTTTTACCGGTTGCGGCCCGGTCCAGCGTATATATTTTTGTATTTTTTGACTTAAAATATGATATGCAAGTGCCTACCTAACATGCAGATTTGATAAAGAATTCCAGGAGTATTCACAAAGTGATGCACAGGTTCTTACCTTTCCTCTTAAAACTCACAAGCACCTAAATCACACACAAATCAAGCAAATAAATACTTAACTAGGCTATCTCTAGAGAGCTAGATATTAATTCGTGAGTAATGCACTACTGTCCACGTGTTATGGTAAATCATAGATAGCTGTTCTTATAACCAGAACATATGAACATGAATAAAAATGTACATGACAAGATAGCTCATCAACAGTTAAAATCCCATTACTCATGGTGGAAAACGTCACAGAATATACTAGAGAACATTCATGCAAGAACATAGGTTCAGAGAGTTAGAACGCTCTCACAGTTAATGAAACATAGTCGAAAACGAAATAGTTCCCATTCAACATCGTTCATTTTATCACATTGAGACATTCCACATAGCACCTTCTCCAACAGGTAAAATTTGCAATTTTGTTATTGTAAAACGAATTAGTTCCTCTTACAAACAATAGTTCATAAGTTTTTTCCTAGGGAAAAAGCCCCTATAAGTTCTAACTTTCAAATATTTAAACTAAGACAGTCGACCGCTTGGGTTGCCCCCCAAACGTGTGACCTTTCGGTCCCTCAAAATGCTTCATATCCCTATTTTTTTATCTTTTCTGTGCGCACTCATGATCCGTTGAGTAACTGACAGACCCTTCAGGCCTGCGCCTTTGTCGCTATTGATTTTGCCTTCTGCTTCACTTGTCCTCCTTTCGAACCTGTCGGCTTCGGTTCTACCTTTGCCAAAACTGCCCAGCTCACTTCGCGCCGCGGTAGTCTGACCAGCCTCTTGAGTCCACCTGCAATTTAAACGACGTGCATAAGTTCATTGGGATTGTATTCTAAATAACATCAAATTATATCAACTAAAACGGCTAAGCATCATGAGAGGCCATGTACTGTATTACTGCTATGAGGACCTTAACAAGTGTCGGCACCACTATCTCGTCCATACACAGGTTCGAAAACTCCCCAACGAGGGAAAAACAAAACTCATCGGTGACTTAACACACTAACATCGGCCAGGTAGTCTCATTTGCAGCTGCATAAGTGGGTCTTGAAAAACGACGGGCACTGCGAAACCATCTAAGCCTATCGGAGTCGGAAGAGTTATGACCTAAATTGGGCGGGAAAGCTTCCAATCGGAAATCGAAAAGGCATCGACATCGGAAGACAAGTGCTTTGCACAGCCACAACAGCGGAAGAGAAAAAGGCTACAGACACGCGACCGGAAACCGACACGTATCGGTGGGCGGAGCGCTTACATTTCAGGTGCTTAGCTGCTTTGGGAGCCGCAACGGTGGAAGACGAACAGACAATGGCCTCCGATCAATAAAAAATACTAAGTGTTTGAAAAACTTTAAAATTTTGCAATGGTCAAAACTATTTCACCTCCGAAAAAGCGGTTTTACAAAGGACAATTGGTCCGAATCATGTTAGACTAGCAAAATAAAACAGACTCCAAAATTCGTGACCCATAGTCATTACAAACATAAGCAACTTCTGAAAACAGGACGAGAGTTAATCTTCAAAATAATCCGAAATTAAAGCATGACCCAAAAATTCATGGATCCAAATGATTCAAAGCAGCGTTAAAATCATGAGGGGGGCCCAAAATTCGAAAAATTTGGGGAAAATAGTTGCAACTGCAACAGAAAGTAAAGAACACATGATTTTACAGGTTAGAGAGATATCCCAAATGCCTATTACTCAGAAATGAAATAAGATAATTGTGGGTGAAGTCTGTGATTTCTGTGCATTTGAGTAATCGCCAAGATCACGGGGATTAGTCAACAAGGATGGCGTGCTGCCTTCTTTCAACCTGCGCCCACATAACACTGTAAGAACAAAACTATAAATGAGATACTTCTCCCAATCATGAAATTCAAAAACACACAAAACCAGGAAAACTCGCGTTGGTTGTTTTCAGAAATTTAGCGAAGGGTCCATTTGTAATTTTTATGTTTTTGTGTTAAAGAGTTCTCTCATTATGGTTTTATTCATGATTATAAAACAAAATAAAGGAAACAAAATCTTCGATTTATTTAGCAAAACAGAGAAACTGAATGATCTCGGTGATCAGGTGAGGAAGCAAAATTTAGTGATGTGCAAAATCATGTGTAGTGTATTGTGAGTCACAAGATGTACGTAATTATTGAATAAATAGCATGTGACTGTCATCGTACATAGAAAAATAAGCATTCTTGTGGCAAAAATGATACCACTGATGTTTTTGAACAATCCCAATATTATAGCATTGTGAAAGACTGTCAGTGTGGTAGAGGATGGTCAAGTGATCAACCTGTCTTGTTTTCTGCGTTGATGAATTGTGTACCATAACCGAAGCAGTCCAGTTTTATCCTTTTCAAATAGAATCCATGGAAATTTAAGTCCAAGTAGTGGTTGATACCAACAATGGTTGCAATGCCTCGAGAGTCTTCGATGTCTTACCCTTGTTCCTTTGACAAGCGTCAAATTCTTCTACAAAGTATGGATGTCCTTTTTCATGCCTTTCCAAAAGAACCGGATCTTATATTGTTCATAAGTTTTCAGAAAGCCAAAGTGACCTACTTTAAGGGATCAATGAAACTCCTCTAACACCCTTTCTTTTAAAGATGAATTAACACTAGAAAAATGCACCCTTTATATCTCAAAGTATATTGTTGTCAAGTATAGCCCTTAAGGGTTCCTCTTAAATTATTTCGATAATTCTAACCAGAGTGTCATCTACCCATTATTGTTGGGATTTCACCACCCAATCTAGTGCAAGTAAATATAAATAAAACATAGATCCTTTCTCATATTTTCTAGATAAAAAATCGACTACCACATTCTCTTTAAATGTCTTATATATGATTTATGATAATCATACCCAATCAACATAATAACACACTTGCATTTCTCACTCGGGAACAATATTTTTCCAAGAATACTTCAAACTATGATCTATCTCCATCTAGGAAAAAAAATAAAACAAATAAAATTAAAAATACTTTCATAAAAAAATTTAAATTAATTAAAAAGTATTTTAATCTTTAATAATATCCAATCACAATTTTGTTATTTTTCTCTCTATAAACATAGACTTTGCTGCTCGCCACCCTTTAAGATAAAATCAACCTAATCGTTTACCATTTTCTATATTTCACTATGGGAAGGGTTTCATGAATTTAAAAAAAAAACAGATAAGCACAAAAGATCTCCGCTCAAGAAGCATATCACGGGCTTTTTTCACACTATCCATGCAACGAAAGTCTCAAAGGACTCGATCAAAAGCGTATACACGGATGCATGATGTGACCGATAGTAAGAAATATATAGTTATTAACACTTCAGAGTAGCAGGTATGCTGACGACTGAAGCAACAAATTGGAAAAAATCAGCGACGAGTAAGAGTCTGAAAAGTTTCATACTACTAAGCTACGTCTGACGCGTTTCGATCGTTGAGGATTTCCACGAAACTGTACCTACACCGGCAACGAACCGCGTATTGAAGAATGAAACCGTGTATTCTCTTTTGGCTATGCTTAAATATCCATGTCCTGGACCGTAATCTCATATTAATTCTTCAACGCTATTGATAGTATTTCCCGGCCTGCTCATCAAGTTTGTGTTAGACGGCCTGACTGTTAGCTTTTCCTGTCTTCTGACATCCCAATTCGCAGTTTTGAGTAAAAGCATATTCGATTCATTTCAATGGCGCGGGGAGATGCAGAGCCGTTATTTAGCGGAGCCTACTATGGAGGTCCCGTAGGAAGGACTCCAGATACTAGTAGCTCTCACAAGGTCCCTCGGCCCCCTCGCAGAAGGCATGGCTCTGGTTGTTGCTGCTGCCTCTTCAGATTTCTAGTATCCTTCATAATTACCATTGGCATCGCTGTTCTTGTTATCTGGTTAGTTCTGCGGCCGAGCAGGCCCAAGGTTTTCGTGGAGACTGCCTCCGTCTCAGAATTCGTTGCGACGAGCAACGGGGCGCTGAACAGCAGCATCGCGTTGGAGATGAGTATTCGCAATGGAAATAAAAAGATCGGCATCTACTACGATGTCCTGCAAATTTCTGCAAATTACGGAGGATCAGATCAAATATTGATTGGACATACGTTGGTTGAAGGGTTTTATCAGGGCCACAAGAACACCACCGCCGTGCGTCCCGTTATGACATCCGATCCATCTATGTATCTCTCGTCCACAGTATCGAATAATTTATCTTCCGATAAATCCAAGGGCGTGGTGGAGGTTGAAGTGAGGCTGCGCTCGCGTATTCGTATCAAAGTGGGCAAAATCAAATCCAGGCGGTTTACGATGAAAGCCAAGTGCGAGCTTTCGCTACCTCTGAATCAAACTGCAGGCGCGTTCCAGCGCAAAAAATGCGAAGTAGACTACCATCGATAAATTTTTGTATTTTAATGTATTTCATATTATATGGGTCACACTTATTTTAGTTAGATATGTTTTCTGCAGTAGGCTGTTAGCAGATTCATTTGTTCTCTATTCTTTGTATTATGTGTGTCATTTACAATAATAAATTGATTTCAAGTTTTAATTTAGCTTGCCACTGTAACTTAGAAAGGTTTGGTAAGGATTGGTTCATCCTGCTTTAAGATTTTTATACAGCTAATTTGGGCTCTGTTAAGGGTTTGTATTTTAACTCCTTGTTTTTCTAATAAATATGGTATGGGCTATTTACAGTTACTTTGTTGTTTTTTGTACATTATATTTCTGGTTCTTTGTACAAATTATTTTCAAGGTTAATTTTTGGAGACTAAATATAAAGAAAGGGCTATATTAATGAGAGTCATTTTTGGCTCATTAGTTGCAATAGAAAGCTAAAAAGCTCATTAGTTGTAATATAAAGCTAAAAAGTCAAACATCTTTTAAATTATTTATATGAGTCAACTTATTTGGATTTTTTTAGATATTTATCCATACTCTTTTGCATTAAAAACAAAAAAATGAAATCTAGTTAATTGAATCAAGTTTTCAAATGGATAAATTCTATCGATTGAAAATTTACATAACTATGTTAAATTTCATCTTTTCTAATAGTCACATTTTTTTTTTGTTTTGCAAATGATAAGGTATATGCTTTTGTGGGTGCATAAATGATGGTTTTCTACTCTAAAATGTGGTAAATTGATAGACATACAAAGAACAAGTAGCACTAGTGTAACACTACTTTTCCAAAATTATATAAACATTAATAATGTGTTTTTTGAGTGAAGGAATCACGAGACAAGAAAATTTAAAAAAAATTAGAAAAAATAATAATATATATATATTTTAAATACATATTTGGAATCTACAAAAAAATACTATCTATGTCTAAAATTTCATGAAAAAAGGTTGTGTGTATCATATTGTAAAGAGTGGTGAAAGAGAGAAAATGAAAGAAATTCTCAATTAACTATGGTTTGTCATATTCCATAGGAGAGTGTTGGTAACTCCAAACCAACCATGTAGGCCTGTAGATGACACACTGCCACTAAGGTGTGTTTTAGGTGCCAAGGAACCCTATCCCTTATGCTTGATCATTCTTCTCTCCGCTTTGTAACTCTCGCTTGGGAATGTGTCGATTATCATCTAAGCTCTAGTTTACCCCTTATAAGCCTTTAATGTTTTAACCCCTTCACCTCTAATGCCTAACCTCATAAATCCTAACCCCCTAACCTTAGAGCACTAAATCACTTAACCCCTAAATCCAGTGACCCCTAAACTCCTTAACCACTTACCTCTAATCCCACAACCCCTAACACCTAAGACCTAGTCCACCCCTAACCCCTAAACAACTTAACCCATAATACTTAAAGCCCAAATCCCTAAAGCCATTAACCCTGAAACAATTAAACATTTATTTTCTTAGGCCTTAACCCTTGACCTATTAAACCTTATCCCTCTAACCATTGAGCGCTAAATTCCTTAACCCCTTAATCCCCTAACCCATAAAACCCTATGCCCTAAACATACATTTATCCCTAATAATCCCTTGACCGCTAAATACTATCCCCTCAACCCTTGTCTCTTTAACCTCTTACCCTTAAAGACCCTAACTCTTAAATCCCTTAAAACCCCTTAACTAACCCCTACCCCCCTAATACCTAATCTCTCAACCCCTAAACTCTAATACCTTAAACCATAAAGGGCACCATCCTCTATCTGCTTAACTATCTATCCCTTGAACCTTTAAACATCTTAACCACTTTATGTATTTACCTCTAAACTATTAACCACTAAGTCATAGTTAACCTCCTAACCCTCAAACCCATAATCATTAAATCCCAAAACCCATAAATCCATAAACCCTTAATTCCTTATCGACTAAGTCATTAAACCCTTAACCACCAAGCCTTTAATTCTTTAATCATTTGACACTTATCCCTTTACCTCCTCAATCCTAATGCCCTAAACATAGATCCCTAAATCCCTTAGCTCGCAAAATTTATGTTAACCTCTAAATACTTCACCTCTTAAACAACCAACAGCCCCCTTACCCTTATGTCCTTAAACACTGAGCCCCTAATCCCTTAATCTCTTACAATCCCTTAACACTTAAAACCTTCACCATTAACGCTTAATCTCTTAAACCCTAAGCCTTAACATTTGTGCCCTCAATCCCTTAACCCCACAGGGGATTCACCTTGTTGAGTAATATCATATCATATTCATTCATAAAGAGGGGTTTTAATTGTGAAAGATAAGGTCAATTGATTGTAGGTATTGGGGGATGTGGAATAGGTTATGGGGGGTTTATAGGCATTGGGATGGTATAAAAAGGGGTTTCTAGTAAAAATAAGGAATATATTGTAAAAATATGGGTTTTTTAATTGGAAATATGTATTGATAGGAGGGCTCAACAAAAGGGTTTTTGTAAGTAATTATCAATATCTACTAAAATTAGGGGTAGTCTTTAATATCCCATGAACACAGGTGCTATGACATGGTTTCACTAAGTGAATACCCCATGATTAACCCCTAAACCCATTTACCTCTAAGCACTTACACCCAACACCTAAGCCCTAGTTTATCCATAAACATTTAATAACTTAATGTACAAACTCTTAAAACCGAACCCCCTAAACATGAAGCCCTAAATCCTTAAAATGAAAAACATATTAAAATATTGGACTATGTATGTCTAAATCTCATTTTGTTATGGATATTGTTATAATCATAGACATCGAGTGCACATAATGAAGAATCATTTTGCTATGGATACTGCTATAATCAAAGACATCGAGTGCACAAAATGAAGAATGAAGTATGAAGAATGATAACTTACAATCCAAGAAATTAAGTGTACAAACTCACCTAGGCACTAATAAATTCACCCAGGAACTAATGAATGCGCCCAACAATGGCAAAGAAATGTCCCAACATCAAGGAAATTCACCCATCTAGCAAATGAACTTACCAAACAATGATAAAAAAATGCTAACATGGTTGTACAACCATGGCAATGAAGGATGGAAGCATACAATCCTTTATTGCAACATTCAACACTCTAGAAACCCATTACAAGTCATGTAATTTGTTTCTTAAAGGGCATACCACCAAAGGAAAAGTAATATGTGGAGCAAGGAGATGAGGAAAGGGCCCAAACATCAAGCAAAGTGTATGATATATCCCAGCTATGTATGAGAATGCCCAACAGTCCACAACTTGAATAATAATCGAAATAAGAAACTCTGTAAGGAATTGCAACAATCCATTAACAACAACCTTTGATCTTTATCAATGGGAAAGCATCCTAAGATGGTGATTTACTAGCTGTTAGATTCTCTATCAAACCAAAACAACACTCATAAATACAATATTAACTAGAGATCCTTAGGAATGGGATGAATATGAATATTTTGGAGAAATATGTTATGAAAACTAATTGTGCAATGGAGGAGACAATGATTTAAGATAAATATATCTAATTTAAACTTTTGACGCTTATGGAAGGGATGAACATGGATATTGTGGAGAAAATATTATGATAAACCCAATTGTGGAATTATTTTTAAGAAATATATTCAATTGAATGGAAAGACAAGGATTTTCAAGAAATATGTTATTTAAATTTTTTATGTTTTTCATTTTTTCTTAAAACAAAAGCTTTATGCAAATTATATTTTCTAGTTGTCACATGAGTTTCATGTTTTGAATGAGTTGTTTTTTACAAATTTAGTATGAGTTTTGAATGAGTTGTTTTGTACAAATTTAGTATGTGATTTCAATGATTTAGTAAGATTTTTTGTTGTTGTTAAGAGGAAGAGAAAAGATTGGTAAGTGAGTAATTTAGTAAGATTTTGTGTTGTTGTTAAGAGGAAGATAAAAGATTGGTGAGTAAGTATTGTTACTAGGAAAGTTCTAGTGAATTTTTTGTATTTAAAGAGATCCTAATGGTATATCATTACATAGAACACATTAGAATATAAAGATGCATTTTTATCCAAAAGTGTTCCATGTAATGATACAAGAGGATGTCTTTAAATGAAAAATATTCACTAGAACTTTCCCAAAGACACCATTCACTCACCAAAATTTTCTCCTGCTTCTCTTAGCAACAACAAAAAAGATTATTAAATCATTACAAAGCACATACCAACCTTGCACAAGATGACAACTCAATCACAACCGGTTAAACTTGCACAATATGACAACCAAATCACAACTCATGTGACAACCATAAAAAGATTCAAATATTTCTAGCACTCCCCCATGGTGAGTACTTCTTGTGAATATATCATCTCATACAGTTAAATTTCTACTCTCATAACAACCAATGAGTTTTCCATACACATCCTTGCAAATTCTTGTCTCTACCATTACACAATTTCATTCTCTCAAGCTTTCCATAGCAACACATATTTTCTTCTAGTTTGCAAGGATTTCTACTTGGAAACCATAGTACTTTGTCTCTCTATTGCATATTTAGCCACAATGCTAGCCATATCAAATATGACAACCATGCAAACAATTTATCACAACTATTAATTGGACAATTATTCAACAATAAAAATACAATTCATATATTCCAATAATGAACAATATCTATTCAACAAGAAAATACAAGTCATATATTCCAACAAGATCCATGTAGTGATCAATGAAAAAGATATGGTTCAGTGATAAAGAAGGAAATGCACAAGATCTATTCCACAATTTTTTTTCCACTACCCCAACTATGACACCCACTTTGTGATGTCATTGCAAAATGAAAAATGCAACATGTACCATGTAAAATTCTACAACCTTCTCTACAACAGTTCATGGTTTCCCTTTCAATTGTTTTTTTCAAGAAGAAAAAGAGAAATTCCTTGATATTCCTAAGAATCAAAGGTAACAATTACAATTCTATGATAATGTGTATCATACACATCCGTTAATACAAACAACCTAGACCATGTCACAAGTATCCTGTAGCCCATACACAAAGGGGTGCAAAAGAAGCCTCAATCCAACACACATTCCATAAATTTCTCACTAAACCATTCCACACTATCCATAGAAAGCACATAAGGAGCCCTGATGGCATATCCCAAGGAAGCACATATGGGGTAAAGAGAAAACCTCCCATACTAAAGCATTCTAAATGCCATGAAAGAAGCTCAGCAAAAGGAGCAGTGAGAGTTCAAATCAAAGGCTTTTAAATCAAATCTCAAATCTTTACTAAAAAATATGAGAAAGCCACTATAAAAAGATGCTAGTATGTTGAAAAACATACCTTAAAAGAGCAGTAAGGTTCCACTACCAATAGACTCTCCTTCCAGCATCTCAATGAAGGAGAGGTTTCGCATCTTAAGAGCAAGTGCTTCCTTGGATAAACCATCAGCACTCATTATGTGCTCCCTATAAATTTGTTGAAAGTTTATAGAGAGGAAGGAGGCCTTGACCTCAGTAATGCAATCACACCAGTGTTCAAGGTCCACAACATCTAGACATGCCACCGATTTTTCCCAGTTAATGATTACTTGGGAGTCCCCAAAGACAAAGAGAGTAAGAAGGCCAATGGTAACCACAAAATCCAAAAGGGACCAAAGAGCCATCAATTCTTCCCTAGTAGTGGTACTGACACCACAACCCTCTTGACAAGAAAGTAACGGGAAGAGCTGATATGAAGAGTAAAACCTACACCCCCGATATTTGTAGCTGTTGCACCATCAAAGAACCCTGGAGGATAAGTAACAAAAGGAGTTGATCCAATATCACGAAGAAATTTTTTTCCCCACTACAAGAAAAGTATTTATGAGATCTAAGAATCCTGTGACAAAGAGATCCCACCATCGGTTCTTGATCTTAAAAAAAGCAATGATTGCAAGTGTTCCAAATACTCCATATAATAAAAAAAAGGCAAGTAAAGTTAGTTATAAACTTTCTCAGTCCAACGGTTTATATTTTCCAAAAAGGAGGGGCCTTTCAAAATAAAATCCAGCCTGTAACGAAAGGCTAGGGCAGCCCTCACAGCATGAGCAAAGGAGCAATAAAAAAATAAATGATCCACTGATTCGTTATCAGCTTTGCATAAACAACAACGATTTGGACCAATCCAACCCTGACTTGTTAAATTGTCCCAAGTACTGGTGCGGTTCTCAGCACATAACCAACAGAACCACTTTAATTTTAATGGTATATTTCCATTGCCAAAGCTGCTTGTAATGCTAGCCAAATAATTTCTTTGAGAACACATTAACAATATGGTCATAATCCAAGTGTGTTGTTGCTTCACCATTTTTTGTATTATGCATCCAGATAATACGGTCCTTTTTTGCATTGAACCTGATGCCCCCATGAGACACACCACTGATATAACTTGCCCATTCCTCCTTCCAAGTCCCTCTAAGATCCAAGTCCTCTGCAGTCAACCAATAGGAATAGGAATTAGAAAGGTCACCACATTTGAGATCTTGACTGAGCTTATAGATGCCATTGTCATTTAGATAAGCACGAAGATCATTGGATAGAATAAGATTAGATTTCAAACCAGCAATAGGATCGATTCCCATCTTGATATAGTCACCATCTCTAGCTCTCCAACCCAACATACTATTGATCCATGGGAGAACACGAATGAATCCATTCCAAATATGTGATGTATACTGCATAGAGAATAAATTCTGACGGATCCCACAATCAATTGATAAACCTTTAAGATATTTGACTTGAATCACGTGGTTCTAGAGACCTTTACTCTTGAGAACAGTCCACAAGCTCTTGATTCTGAGCAAGATGCTAAACCATTCCAAATTATTAATATTCCATCCCCCGAGGGAGAAAGGTTTTAAGCGAATTTTCCAATTGACTATGTGAAACTTGTGCTTGTTTACAGTACCAACCGATAGGAATGTAAAGATACATTGCCTTAATCTATTCAAGATGGATTTTGGAAGCCTTTCAAGGGAGAACCAATATATCAGGATCCTAGATAAGACAAGTCCGATTAAAATTAATCTTACCCCTAATGATAAGAACTTGTGTGTCCAATGGCTGAGAATATTCTCAAAGTTTTTTATAATCCATCTCCAGTCCTTTAATCCATACCCCAAGGGTTTAAGCCTAAAACCAAAATATTTGAATCCCAATTCGAGTAGTTCCATCTTATATGGAAGAATAGCATTGATGTTGTTACTAACTTCATCCATCAAATTATTAATGAGAAAAGAGGATTTATCCAAGATTATGCTCATTCCCAACGCTGAGAAAAAGAGATCCAATACATCTTTATATTCTTTCTATTCCTCCAGGGTTCCACTGCCAAACAGTACAACATCATCCATTGATGAAAGTATAATACCATAAATTTCACTAGCACTCTTAGCTTCCCCAATGAGTCGACTAAGTCCTTCAATCATCAGCACAAAGAGGAGAGGTGACAAGGGACACCCCCGTCTAATGCCCCTTGTAGAATTAAAAAACCTGGAATGTGAACCATTTATCAAAACTAAAAAATTTGTTGAAGATACACAACCCATAATCTAGTTTACCGCCTCCAAAGGCAAACCAATCTAAAGGAGTATAAGTAGTTAACTCTATCAAAGGCTGTAATAAGGGAAATATTTAGGACCAAAGCTTCCAAATTTTTAGTTTTAATAGTATGTGTAATTTCCTGAGTAATTCCAATAGGTTCTTGAATTTGCATGTTCTTCAGAAAGCCAAACTTCTCAATAGATATGACCCTTGCAAATATAGGCCCAAGTTGGTTGGAGATGATTTTTGAAATGAATTTATAAGTCAGGTTGTAGAGAGATATGGGACAAAAATCCACAAAGGATTTAGGTTTATCACATCTGGGAATGAGGGTAAGAAAAGTAGAGTTTAATGCCCTCCCAACCTTACCTTCTTTTTGGGATTGCTCGACATCCTTAAAAAAATCATGTTTAACCACACCAAAGAAAAATATAAAGAATTCCACCGACCAACCATCGGGCCTAGGACTCCTATCCTTCTTGAATCTCTTCAGAGAAGATTCATTTTCCTTCATTGTAACCTCAACACCCATACACTTTGACTCTTCAGTAGAAAGGAAAGTAGGGAAGTGCTTGATAACCTGTAATTGATTAGATATTTGAGCTTTACCATCATCCATAAAAAGATAGGAAAGATGTTATTCCCCCAAAACATTGAGCTAATACAAATTGTTGACAAGGTTTCCAACGCTATCAAAAAGTTTCCAAATAGTGTTATGGTTTCGTCTTGTTGAGGAAAACCTATAGAAAATTTTTGTGTTAGAAACACCTTGTTCTATCCAAAGAGCCCAACTCTTTAGTCTCCACGTAAGTACCTCATGAGAAAAGACATTTTCTTTTCGAAACTTAATGGAAACCAACTTTTGTGCTTCAGTCCCAAGGAGGATACCCATGGGAAACAAAGAGTAGAGATGTTGTAATTCTAAATCCAGTTCCAAAACCTCCTACCGTTGTTTCAATAATTGACTTGTTTTCCAATTTTTCACTTCACCTTTGAGTATTTTCAATTTCAAAACCAGGATTGTCAAAGCATCACCGTCAGAATGAGACATCTCAGTGGTCCAGGAAGAACTAGCTGGGAGAAATATTCCACCAGTAACCAAGCCCTGTTGAACTTAAAGGGAAATTTCCTCTTATAAGTTGAATCATCCCATTTCAGACACACTGGAAAGTGATTAGAGATCACCGAAGGGTTAGCCCAAGTCCAGTACCCAGAGAAGAGAGGAAGTAGTGAGTCTAATATTAGAAACCTGTCAAACCACTTACTTGTGCCCTCAAACCTAGATCTATCAATTCTACAAGTTGGACCAACACAAGCCAAAGCTAAGTCAACCATACTGGTACATTCCAACAATTGAGAAAAATAAGAGCTAAGTGGATCAATAAGGGATTTTTGGTCCCAAATATCTGCATTTGAGAGAGTTAAGTTAAGATCGCCAACAATAATCAAATTAGGGTGGTTAAAGATACCCTCATCCACGACAACATCCCAAAATAAAGTCCAATTATGATAGGGATCATAACAGTTGATACAAGAAAGTTCCAAGGGTTGATTCCTCAATAATACCTTTACCAAAATACCTGTCCGAGAGATAAAATATTTACATCATGCTACAGTAGGGTCCCATCCTGTGAGAAGACCCCTCGAGAGGCCAAGAGATTCCGTGGCACAAAATTCCCATCTAGGCCTGATTTTTGCAAAAGAAATAAGGGTCTAAGCATGATCACACATAGTTTCCAAGATGAAGATCATATCAAGCTTGATATTAGAGAGTAAAGAGTCGAGGGATTTAATCTTGGTAAGTCCTCCGAAACCACGAATTTTAAGAGAGAGAAGTTTCATTTAGAACCCAAGCCGGGGGATGAATATGCTCTAAGTAACTTGTGAGGGGAAAGTTGGATGGGAGAATGGCAATATGAATCCGCATCTTTTATCCTAGAAGATAAGGGAAAATAATGTAGGTCCTGAGGGTTCCCCAAAGGCTTTACAGTCTTAGCTTTCCTGGATCTCTGGATGGTCACATTTTCATTCCTGATCGAGTCAAGAGGTAAGGTACAAAAGTGATGGGGGTTTTCTTAGAGAAGATAGAGATCAATTTTAGGAGGAATTGATGAAAGACAACTCTTCATAGGAACTATCAGGTTGGTGAAATCCTCCAGACAAAGGTAAGGAAGGAGCCCCATTAAGAGGAGGAAAATCAACCTCATTGAAGAGTGGGGGAATAGTAAAAGTTTGGGCCAGTGGAGGAGTATTCAAAGCAATACCCACACTATCCCCAGCAAGCAAGAAACCTGGAGGCCTAACAGGAGACTAATCATCCCCTCCTGAGATAACAGGTCCCAAATCTCCCGAGATAACAGGTCCCAAATCAGGGTAATCAACCACATGAAAAGGAGCCACCAGACGACTACAAATCGATATCTTTTGAATATCATCTATATTTAATCTAAATCTCCTTTAGTAATATCTTCACAAATTGAAGGGGAAATAGAGCTATACATACCTTCTGGTAGCGGTGAGGAGGGAGCCTCCAAACCAGGAATAGAGTGATCGTGACTGTCCAGTTGATTTTCGATCGTGACCACACCATCCGACGACCGTGGAGACCCATGTAACAACAAGGTACAACTGTTCCTAAGATGTCCAGACTCATGATATAAGTGACAATGAAAAGGCACGTTAAGATAATCCAATATTTGAACATGTACCGGGTCATTGAAAATAATATTAATATCAGGCAGAAACCCTATAGTAATATCCATTTCGACCAGTACCCTCGTCGAACGTTTATCAAAGGTATGGTGAAAAATATACTCCATGACCATAAAACAACCCAATGAGTTCACAATTCCCATCAGAACATATTTGATCCAGAGAGTAAGGGGTAAGGCAGGGAGAAATACCCAAAGGTGTCGAATAACCACCCTTTCTTGAGCAGGGATGAAACCCGAGTGCCGACGACTTAGGACCAGGGGGTCGTTACACATAGACAAAAGAGAGTTAAGAATCAAAGTGGCATCATTTCCATCAAGGAAGATAAATATGAACCAACCATTTGAGAGTTTACTGATAGTCGGGACACAACCCAACAATGGTTTCCAATGCTAGGTAGCCCAAACGGTTCTTTCTCCATCTTATAGTATTCCAACAGACCAACTAGTGCACGACTGCATAGTACTTCAAATTTGTCCATATAGACATCCCAACCAAGCACAAAAATACATTTAGAAACCAGTGCCTTAATGGCCTTAGTCTTCCTCTTGGACTTAAAATGTGAGGTAGGGTTCCAAGTAGATCCTAAGGCCTTATCAGGGACCAAAGCCTTTTCCATAAGAAACCAACTGATACGCTGACAGACATAAATGTGTCACATGGAGTCCACCCAGTACAATAACTATGGAAATAAACCGACAAGTTTCTAAACTCGAGGGTCTGAAAAGCTCACAATGATAAAGTGGTGCAGGGGGGTTTAGACCAAAACCAAACCAACCAGCACCTCCATGATCTTCAGGGTCCTACACTTGGCAGGATCTCCAAATTTAGCTTTAAACACCAAATTCCACACTAAAATTGTCTTCCCGTAATTTTTCCTTCCCGCAACTTTTCCTTCCTGCAACTCTGTTTCCGTAATAGCGTTTTCGCTGTCGGGTTGCGGGATCTCAAAACACCCCAAATCCGCACTCCACAACTTTTGTTCCATAATGGCCTTCCCGAAATCGGGTTGCGGGATGAGGGATATCAAACACCCAACGTTGCGTTCCGGAACGACCTCCCTACAAGCAGGTTGCAGGATGCAGGATGCAAGATGCCAATTTCCCAAGTTGTTCCCCCTCAACTTCCTCTCTGCAATACTCTCCCCACAATATTTTTCAACTGTTAGATATTTTCGTTGCAGCCTCCACCACAATCATCGATTTGCCTTTTTATGCGGAACGCCCAAACCTTGGTAGATCTGCTATCTCCCTCGCAACTCTAGTTGCAAATTTCTCCTGGACCATCAGATCTACATCTGTGGATCCAGTCTCCACCGTCTATTTTATGCAAAAACTCGTTAAGTCAGAAAACGTGTGAGTCTGCGTGGATTTGATCATGGAGTTGATCAATCCGCCTTTAAACCTCTTCGATCCATCAGTCTAGTCCTCCTATGCATGCATCTACCCTATCCTTCAACGATTCCAACAAAATCCAACTCTTAAACCATAAATTGTAGAGCAATCTATAAATATTCATGAAAACGACGAAATCGCTCTACACAGCTACGTACTCAAATTAATGCATACATCTAGACTAACATCACTAAGAAAACATGGCTAAATTCTATTAGGGAAATAAAAGAAAATACACAAAACTCTTGGCCCACTTTCAGCCTCCTCAAATATTTACAAGTCGGTATAGACATAGGCCTGTCCGCCTCTCTGCAAAACGCAGTTTTCTTCTGAAAGATGGAACCTTTCAACCTCTACAACCTAGCTATATAATCCACTCTGCTACCCCTCTACTAAGTCTGTCCTGTAACAAATTTTCAAAGCATGATGTAAAAATGTCTCTGTCTAAACAAACGGTTCAACGACTAATCTCCACGCAGGGAGTCACGACTCGCTATTATTCCTATAGCTCTAATGGCCTATGACTAAGCAGAATGACTCATCACTATATAGAATATTCATAAAAACATAGGTTATTTAAAATGTCATAGTCTAGGGACTATTAAATCAAAATGTGTAGACCCCTTCGTAGGCCTGATCTAGCATTGAACTTGGAATTTGAAATGGAAAGCATGATGCTCTTGCATCAGACTCCCTAGGAAAAAAAAGAAATATGACCTCCAGGTCATAGTCTTCCAGCTGCAATATACATGGATCCCAAACTTTATTTTGTAGTTTTTGTTGTTCATTAATCCTGTAATGAACTTCCTAGTCTTCCATAGTCATCCAAATAACTGCATGTACCTCATCATTACCGTTTCTCTTACATCTTTGCATGAGATGCCATAACTCATCTATCTCCTCATCCAATCTTCTTCTTTGCTCAAATTTTCCTATCTGGATGCCGTCCTCAACTGCAACTTCCACTTGTTCATAAGTATAGATAACTTCCAAAGCCTTCCTCCATTGCTGCAATACAATAATGTCATTGCCACACCTTTCAACATCTTCATCCCAATCTTGAGCTACCATATTGTCTCTCAAGACAATTTCTTCCTCTACATTTTCCTTTAGTGAATGAAAGGAAATTTTACTGCCATCAAGCAACCATGATTCATCATTCACCATCCCAACTATCCATTTGCAGAATACCTGTAACAAAGTCAGCAAATAGATATGTAAAATATAGACATTCCACATGTCCATGATTTTACCTTCATCTTCATCCTCTTCAAACCGTTGGAAAATGTTCAGCAATTGTCCCTCTGTGCCAACTGTGCAACCTGCAATTAAACACATATTGTCAGTTTGAAAAACATAAGGCACTTCAGCCTCAACTGATTCCTTTTCCTCCAACATCCCATACTGATATGAACACCTTTCCATGTCCAAGAGTTTAACAGTAAACTCTGTATCAGCATCCTCCTTCTCTTCTTCAAGGCACAAACCTTGCTCCGGTTCACACATCATGTGAACTTCTTCCTCATGTTTAGTTGTCCAGAGCCTTTCCTCTTCCTTCATCCAAACACTATGCTTGTGCTTGAGATCCCTGGCACATAACCTCTTCACAGGCCATTGCACATTCTTCTTCAACCTCCATACATAATATTGACCTCTTGTAGCTTCCCTAAGCAACAGTTCAGTCCCCTTACTAAGCCTTTTCTTTAGCTCAGCAACCTATATGTCAAATTTGCTTTGACTCATCCTCTTGACACCATTTTCTCTGGAATATTCCCTTATTCTATTGTGGCTTCCTCTTGAACCCTTTAGATGACTTTCAGCAGCCACCCTCCATACCACCTCCATGAGCTTTCACACACTCATGATGAATTGCAAACAAGCCTACCATCTCAACACCTCATCAAGATTCCTCCTAATTGACTATTGGCATTTTCTTGGTTCTCACACAGAACCTTTGAGCACTCCCTATGCTCTCTACAGGCTTGATATTTGCATTCATTTCCTACAACACTCTGTTGTGAGGGTTCCCGTACCACAATGTCCTTCTCAACTCCTATGGTAAGAAATCAACATTATGTCCTCATCCCGCAATTGAATATTGTAAGATTCCTCTCTATAGTGTGCAAATATTTTTGCACCCGCTCTGATAACAAAAATGGTGCAGGGGGGTTCGGTCCAAAACCAAACCAGCAAGCACCTCTAGGATCTTCAGGGTCCTACGCTTGGCAGGATCTCCAAATTTAGCTTTAAACGCCAAATTACACACTAAAATTCCCTTCCCGTAAGTTTTCCTTGCTGCAACTTTGCCTTCCTGCAACTTTGTTTCCGCAATAGAGTTTTCGCTATCGGGTTGCAGGATGTGGGATTCGAAAACACCCCAAAGTCGCTCTCCGCAACTTTCGTTCCGCAGTGGCCTTCCCAAAATCCGGTTGTAGGATGAGGGATCTCAAACGCCCAATGTTGCGTTCCACAACTCTCTTCCGTAACGACCTTCCTGCAAGTGGGTTGCGGGATGCCAACTTCCCAAGTTGATCCCCCGCAACTTCCTCTCCATAATACTCTCCTCACAATCTTTTTCGACCGTTGGATATTTTCGTTGCAGCCTCCACCACAGCCATCGATTTTCCTTTTTATGTGGATCGTCCAAATCTTGGCGGATCCATTAGCTCCCTCGCAACTCCAGTTGTTGATTCCTCCTAGACCGTCAAATCTACATCTGCAGATCCAATCTCCACCGTCCGTTTTCTGCAAAAACTCGTTAAGTTAGAAAACTCGTGTTCTACGCAGATTTGATCATGAAATTGATCATTCTGTCTTTCAACCTCTTCGATCCATTAGTCTAGTCCTCCTATGCATGCATCTACCCTATCCTTCAACGATTCCAACAAAATACAACTATTAATCCATCAATTGCAGAGAAATCTACAAATATTCATGAAAATGATGAAATCATTCTACACAACTACGCTGCTCAAATTAATGCATACATCTAGACTAACATCACTCAGAACACATGGCTAACTTCGATTAGGGAAATAAAAGCAAATACACACAACTCTTGGCCCACTTTCAACCTCAAATATTTACAAGTCGGTATAGACACAGGTCTGTCCGCCTCTCTGCAAAACGCAATTTTCTTCTGAAAGATGGAACCCTTTCAACCTCTACAACCTAGCTATTTAATCCACTCTGCTACCCCTCTACTAAGTCGGTCTTGTAACAAATTTACAAAGCATGATGTAAAAATGTCTCTGTCTAAACAAATTGTTCAGCGGCTGATCTCCAGGAAGGGAGACACGACTCGCTATTATTCCTACAGCTCTAACAGCTTATGACTAAGCAAAATGACTCATCACTATCTAGAATATTTATAAAAACACAGGTTATTTACATTGTAATAGTCTAGGGACTATTACATCAAAATGTGTAGACCCCTTCCTAGGCCTGATCTAGCATTGAACTTGGAATTTGAAATGAAAGCAGGATGCTCCTGCATCATATAGAGAAAACCTAAAAATTGTAAACCAAACAGCAAATTCAAACCCCAGAACCAGACTAGAGAACCACTACACATTCTCCGTGCTAGACTAAAAAGAAAAAGAAAAGGATAGGCTAACCAAAAAGAAACACAAACAAAACCCCAAAAAGATAGAAAACCTTCTACCTCGGAAACTGAACAGCAAAAAAACCTTAGCAAGTCCATCATGAGGCCGACAACCAAACCACCGAGAAAACCGGGTTCATTGGGGTGACAAAAAGTGACAGAAACGAAACCCTAACGTCAAAACCCATGGTCCAAAAAACCCAACAAGAAGACACTCTGCCAAATATTGAGCATAGAGATACCAAAACAAAAAGGGTTAAAAGATGAAATAGTCTTCATAGCAACCACAGTGACAGAAAGGAATAAACCAACATCCGTAGCCCCTAGAACCCAAAAAACCAGTATCACAGTACCCTAAAACCAAATAAAACCAATTCCCAGTTCACTTTTTTTCCATGGTTGGTATTAAGTGCTTAGCAAGAAGACAAACTCCATGCTAGGACAACAAAGGGAATTGAAAGATGGACAGATCACCAGAGATAAGGGTTCCAGAACACCAAGGCATGGCTTCGACTTGGTCATGTGCCATTTCTCCCGTTCGTTCCAATGCTTCAATACCACATGGTTATTTGTGGATATCAGAAGGTTTCAAGTTTGATCCAACATTGGGAATTAGTCATAGTACATTCAACTATAATTATTGTTTATCATGTGGAGGTGGCAATTCCCTTTCAACTATTACTTACATGAATTGTAGGAAACTCTGAGATCACTATACAAGAACTTTTCTTGATACCAAAATATTAAAATACACATGACACCAATAAGAAAAGCCTCAAACATTTTTCTTTGTAACTAAAATTCCAGAATATGACAACTCAATCACAACTCATATGATAATTACACAACAAGAAAATGTTATTTCTAACACATTAAAACCATTTAGCTAGAGATATGCATTACACTTGGCTATTAAGTTTTGGAAGATTGACAAAGAACCCAAGATAATTCATGTAGCAACCATGAAAAACCAAGAGAATAAACCGAATGAAAGATAAATTTCATATTCACAACTCCAATAGATCATTTCAAACAATCATGGAAACATAGCTAATTGATTTTTAAATGAGAATTAATACTAAATAAAAAGAGAAACAAATGGCAGGAGGATCAACCCCTGGACATTGCTAGCCTGGAAATATAAACAATACTGCAATGTAAATTACATGCAGCCTGCAAGGTTCAGGAAGAGTATTGGAGGCAGAAGGCGAGATGATTATGGTTAAAGGCTCGGGACAAAAACACAAACTTCTTCCATAAGCAATCGAAAGAATGTATGAACTACAAAGCAGTAAAGGAGATTCAAAGTCAAGGGAAAATGATTTAGGAATTTGAGGAAATTAAGAAGGTGGCGCATAGCCATTTTCAAAACATCTACACTGAAGAGTCCACCTTGGAACTCTTCCCAGTTCCCCTATCCTCAAATCGGTCCCAAAGATGGTCACTCACTCTATTAACAGAATCCTTATGGCCCCTATCTCTAAAAAGGAAGTCAAAAGGCCCCTTGTAGGAATGGAGTTCAATAAAGCCCCTAGCCCTGATGGCTTCATAGACAGATTCCTAAAGACATGCTGGAAAACCATCAAGCATGACCTTCAAAAAATGGTTATAAAATCCCAAGACTGTAACAAAATTGGTGGGAGTACCAATTCAACCTTTCTTGCGTCGATTCCCAAAGAAAAAAGGGCCACTTCCTTTGACATATTCAGACCTATTTCACTTTGAAACATCAGGTATAAAATCATTACCAAAGTAATTTCCAATAGGATTAAGGAGGTTTTCCCCTCTATAATTCCCGAGAACCAAGGAGGCTTCATTAAGGGAAGGCATATTGTCAACAACATCATTCTGGTCCAAGAAGCAATTCATTCTAGCCTTCATCGCCGGGAAAAAGGTATGATTATTAAATTGGATTTAGCTAATTCTTTCGATAGAGTTAGATATGAGTTTCTCTTTGAAGTTATGCACAGGTTTAGTTTTGACCGAGGATTCATCATATGGATACAAGCCTATATCATAGGTCCTTGGATTGCCCCCCTTGTCAATGGACAGGAAGCTCAATTTTTCCATGCCTCTTGTGGGCTCTATCAGGGTTTCCCTCTCTCTCTTCTTCTCTATGCCATTCAAGCTTTAGTGCTCAGTTTTCAGTGAGACCAAATCCTGCAACTTCAAAACAACCTCATTGGTCTCCGCATTTCCAGAGGGGTCAAGGATATCAATCATGCCCAGTTCGCTAACGACACCATTATTTTGGGAGGTGCCAGTGTCCAATCAAAAAGACTCTTCAGATCAGAGCTGGAGCTTTATCAAGACGCTTCAGGAAATCGGATAACCTACAGGAAAAGTCAAATTTCAAGGTGGAACTGCAATCCCAGAGAGACGGTGGACATAAGCAGAATATTGGGTATCGAAGGGAAGACTTAATGGGATGCGTTCAAATATCTTGGAGTTCCCAACTTCAAGACCTCCTCGAAGTCATCCAACTGGCTGCCAATTGTGGACACAATTAAAAGTAGGATTAACACATGGGGCTTGACTTGGTTAATTCCTGTTGGAAAAGTGGGTTTAATAAAAAATTTCCTCTCCAGTATACCTATCTATCATTGCTCCATTCTCCTAGCCTTGAAGAGGATTATTTCCCTCATTGAAGCTTTGCTCAGAAATTTCCTCTGGAAAGGAGGGAAGCGGAATGAGAAGAAGATCCTGTTGGTAAGTTGGGAAAAGGTTTCAAAGCCTTTGATGCAAGGAGGAGTTCAAATCAGGAATTTGTCTCTTTAGAACCTGGCCCTGGTATCCAAAATACTATGGAATATCATTTCAGGTAATGTGACCTGGTGTAAGGATGCTCTTCGAAAAAAATATTTCTCAGGGAATCGTCTAAGATGTCTTGACAGTCCCTCTTGGGTAAGAAGAGGCTCTGCCATCTTCTCTATTTTGTCAAAATCTCTCATCCTCTTCTCTCCCAATATCACCTGGATCCCTGGGAATGGAAAGTACACTAACATCTGGGAAGATTCGATAATGGGAGACCATCCTATGGAACCGTTGCTAGGAATTAACCAATTGTCAGAGTATATGCATAATCATTACCTAATCACACTCTGGGAAATCTATGAATGGAACTCAGATTGATCCAACTCCTGGAAGGGATGTAATATCCAATGTCTAGCCCGTCTAGATAATGAAAAGATCTTGCTGATTGCTAATCTCCACGGCAAGTCTCCAGTCACAAGGACCGCAAAGGATGCTAGAGGATGGGGGAAGAAATCGAGAATCTACACCACTTCAGTGGGATACAATCTCATATCAAACTCCTGCCCCACTAAAAACTCAGACATCTAGAAAAGTGTTTGGGTGGTTAAAATCCTTCCCAAAGTTGACTTGTTTATCTAGACTTTGGCCCATGGGAAAATTTTGACTAGAGACAATCTAAAAAAAAAGGGGTGGGAAGGCCCCATGAGATGCCCACTTTGTTTGAACAATGAAGAAATGACCGAGAAATTATTGATCTTGTGCTCATTTTCCAAAGAGGTCTGGAAATTAGCTCTGTCGGGTAACGTAATTCCACCTCTTAACAATATTCAATCCTTGGTTATCAACTGGGCTTCCCACTCCCCCTTCACCAATATTAAAAATCCGATAACCAAATCCTGTTGGATGACTCTTCCAAGGTTTATTTTGTGGAAGCTTTGGCTTGAAAGAAATTCCCATATTTTTAGAGGGAAAGCTAAACAGGACAATTAGGTTGCTGTAAAATTCGAAGGACTGTTGTGGCACTGTCTCTCTCACCTCTGGAGTGACTCGTCTGGTTGTCCACTCTCCTCATCGGAAGAATCTTGGTTGCATATCCTATCCCCTGACTTAGCTAAGGAAAATGCAAAGGTTAAGAAGGGAAAGCAGCTGTGGGAAATAAGAACAGAAGGACTAGAGTTCAAAAGATGGTTGAGCCAGATTCGTAAGGAGGTTCTTTTCACTGATGAGGCCTATAAATGAAATCTCGAGGTGGAAAGGGGGCGGGATTTTCATCACCCAAGATGGAAAAATGGAAATCAATTTCTCTTCTAGACTTGGAAGGGAAACAAACAATATAGCGGAAGCTTTGGACTTATGGCAAGGACTTCAGCTTTCCAGAAGTCGGGGAATCAATGAAATTATCATGCTGGAAGACTCACGAGTAATCATTCAAGCCCTCACTAAAAACATTCTCCCATCCTAGATGAAAATTTGTCAAATAATTAGGAAAATCCAATCTTTGGTCACTTCTTTTTGTAAAATAGAGTTTTTTCACATTCTAAGGAAGTTCAATAGTAAAGAAGACCTATCAGAAAACATAGGCTCTATTATCAGTTATAGAATTTTAAAGTGGAATGGAGTCAACTCCTTTTGCCAACCCCCATAGGACCCTGGCCTTGTCCAAGGGGCTTAAGGTGCTAACACTCCTCCCCTTGGAAAAATCAATGTAGGATCATGTGATGCATGCTTCATCACATGGCATGTCGGCAGCATCAATGGTGGCGTGTGTACAAGGACACGGATGTGATTCCTGGGTTTTAATTTCTGTATGTCTGAGCTCATTCACCCATCGAGCTTAAGGTTTTACGTCTCGTCCATTTGATGTAAATCCAAGCATGAATACACAGGAAATCATGGAAAGTTTATTAGACAGAACAAGGGAAATGGTTGTCGTTTTATGCTTTGGGTCGATTGCACCAGCGAGGAAATTGTGGTTTGGTTCGTTTGCTTCAGTGAAGAATTAGTTGGTTCAAATGCATCAGTGAGGAATTGTGCTCTAGTTCAAACTGTCATTTTCAATATGGAAGCTTCCTCAATATCCTATGAATCCACTGGCTCCTCCCCACCTGCTCAATTCATAAAGACAGACATTAAGGAGATGAAGAAGAAGATTAGAAGGATTAACAAACTTATGGGCCAGCTCAATTTTGAGGGTGGTCATTGCCTAGATAATGTTGACAAGGACATGGTATATTTGAAGAAAGAAATTGACTGTTCAATCTCGGGCACAAAGAATGTATTGATAGGGATGCTGGCGGATTTGGAGATTAAGTTCGAGAAGCTGGAGTTGAAGGTTGCAAAGCTGGAAGTGGCGAATTTCTCAAGTTCCTCTTCTCATTTTGGCGAGCAAGCCAAATGAATTTTGGCCATTTAGAATCAAGTTTTGAAATTAAATGTCTGGTTTTTGTTTTGGAGTTTATCTAGTAGTTTCTCTTTTTACTGTTTATGAATAGAACTCTCTAAACAAGAGTGGAATGGCATTATCTGAACTTTAGGAAGAATTGCTTATCTGAACTATATTTTCCGCTTCCATAAGGGCACCTATGTTGTTTTTGGCTCTGATTTTGTGGTTAAACCACCTATAAATATAACCGTTATTGTCTAAAAAATTACTAAATATAATTGCGTTTAAAAATGATAAATCATATTTGAAATGAACCCCGAAAAATATGTAAGAGGTTTGCATCCTTAAGAAAGTGTAATAAAACTACTACAAGGAAAACACTTCTACTATTTTTTTGTAGATCCTCCCGCGCAATATTTTCCCCTCTCCACTTATATTGAAAGTAGGAAGCTAAAGGTTTTAGCAGATATTTTTCAGTCAATGTGCTTAAATTGAATTTGGTACATCAATGTGCTCACATAACTAATGCATTCCAATTACAAACTCACCAATGTTTTTTATTACAAATATGTATTAAATATCGATTTAAACAAGTTCTAAACATACTCTATCTCATGCATCTTAGAAAAGAATGTATATTGATACATTACAATATCAAACACAAAGAATGAGGGTTAGACATTTTACTATATAATATATATTTTTAGTTTAAAAAATTACCAAAAAAAATATAAGTGTGCTCCCATAGAGGTGCACTGGTCGGTGCACCATTAGTCACTTTTATTATGTTGTAACAACACTTTTGTAACTACAACTTTAAATCCCAAATGCACTTATGCATCCTTATTTAAGACAGACTCGATATGTTTTAGCCATTTTTTAAAATAATATGGTTTAATTTTTAAAAATTAAAAAACTTTATTTGTGTGTTCCAATTTAGGGTGCCCAAGTGCATTTCCTTTTTGGTGCACCAAACAACAAAACCAATATTTTTAAAAAATAAGCTTACCACTACATATCTTTGTAAAAACCATCGAATAAAGTTTAGAACTTTTTATAAATAATCAATTTTTAATTTTAAAAAATGAAAAAAATTAATCAATACTTTTAATAGTAATATCACACAAGTGTGTTCTTAAAAAATATTTAAAAAACCCTATAGGTACAATTGTAACAAACAAATATGTGAGTGTATCTTACAAAGACCCAAATCCTAGGCTCTATTAAGCGTCGATAGGGATCAAATCTCCCGAGGTGCAAACCTCTTCTCAGGTATTGCACGCAAGGAGCTATTCAAGGAGATGTTTTCACCTCGAGATATTTGATCCCTCTCTGCGCTTGATAGAGGCTAGAATTTGGATCTAGGCTGGTTCCAGTCGTGGGAGGTGACACAAAACTTGAGTTAGATCTGCATTGAAAGGAACAGGTTAATTTGAAAACATAGATACAATTATGAGGATTATCATAATATAAGTAATAAGTATTAAGGATTGAGTAAATTGTTAAATTGGAAAATAGAGGCAATAATTTTGTAAGGATTACATAAATGAAAATAAGGTTCACATCGTTATCATTCTCAATCTAGCTTCTTCATCTTTTCTTATCTTCACACCTGGTAGTTTTGACAGATTCTCATATAGATCATATGAGAATTGAGGTTGAAATAGTAAACCTACCAAATATTTAATTCGAGATATCGTTGTAAATGCCATACCCTGCCTCTCTTGCTTTCCAATATTAATAGTAGCTTTCTCCAATGTCAATCCTTGTGACGTATGGATTGTTAAACCCCAAGCGAGTTTCAATGGAAGTTGTTTTTTATTACCTCTTTCGATAGATGTAATAGGACAACTTGAGGAAACAATTCATCCCATGGTACCCCCACATAATTATCAAATTTTATTAAAACATACATGGGTGGTTCTGGAGGTGAATTTCCAGGGTTATATACAATTTGTTGTATAACTCCAAGAGCACCATTGGCGAGTCTTGCATCAGTCCATATGTTTGATGTGAATAATACCTTTGTTCCTATGGCTATAAGTAATTGAAGTTCCAACCCTTCTTCATCTCCTTCAGAGAATAGTTGCTTCTTACAGATGTAGCAATACTGGTCGCAATGGGATAGTTTAGGCTTCTTATTAAACACTTGTTATGACAATTTACATCATCATTTGTCACAAACAAATGTATCTCCTTATCGAATGAATTTTTCATTGAAGCATGTAAGGAAGTATCAAACAAATGTATCGCCATTTTCCTCCCTTATTTCAACATCTCTCCAATGTGTTATCAACATCTCTTCAACGTGTGTGAGATCTTCAAGGACATGTGGTTGAGTTCCTGGATCCATGTGGTTCCTAGATGATAATTTGTGATTAGATCCCTCTCTTAGACATCGCATGCACATTGGACCTGTACTCAAATTACATACTTGTATTCCAAAATATGACTCGTAGAAGACATGATACATTTGAACTTCTGTTAATTAATCAATTAGTTCACGAAATTTTCGATGTCTAGTATACATTTCTTCAGATGGTACCGATATATTATCGTCAATTTCAATATCCTTATCTTGGACCATATTAGTAGTTGGAACTGGTTGAAATTGGACCATGTCATCAACATGTTTCTCTCTTACCGTTACGCGTTGAGCATCTCCCATAGTTGGTTCTACGGGTATATTGGTTGAATATTGTCTTTGTTGTTCTACAATTTGATTTCTTTGTTCTTCCAATTGCTTCAACTTTCTTTGTCAATATACTCTTTTTCGGTCAACATTTCGTTTTCTTTGTTCTTCTTGTTCTTCTGCTATCAATCCGTCTAAATTTCTTTTTCGATATTCTTTTTGTCGATCTGCATTTCGTTTTCTTCGTTCTTCTCAATCTCCTGTTGTCATTTTGTCCAAATTTCTTTTTTGATATTTTTTGATGTTGTCCTACTTTTTGTTTCAAGTCTTCTTCTCATTCTTTTGTTGTTGTTTCATTCGATTATCTTCCTTGATATGCTTTTTGATGTTCGACGTTCTGTATTTTTTGTTCTTTGCATGTTTGTTTCATAGCATCTTTCGCATGCACATCTTCCATTTCTAGTTCAAACTCTATATAAAAAATGTCAAGCATTAACATATACACTGAAATTTATGCATCTATGAAATCCACACTGAAATTTATGCATCTATGAAATCCACACTAAAATTTATGCATCCATGAAATCTACACTGAAATCAATGCGTCCAAGAAATAACAACTACACTGAAATTATGCAATGATAAAGCACCATACATTGAAATCGATGCAAGTCTAAAACACCATACATTGAAATCTATGCAAGTATAGAATTCAATATATTTTCTAAAAAATTAAGTGATCTGGGTGGATCAAACTTTGGACCTCATGCCCATTATCCCAACTCCCTTACCACTATACCATAGGTAGTTCTTATTATACATTGTAAATAACTTATATATAAACTTGAATAATATGTTTATTTATATAAATATAAATACAAATTATATTTTAGTTTACATTTAAATATAAATATAAAATTATATTTTATTTTAAATTAAATATAAATATAAATATAAATAATATTTTAATTTTATTATATTAAAAAATATATATAGTTTAAATTTAAATTATATTTAAATTTAAATTTAATATAAATATAAAATTATATTTAAATATAAATACAAGAGCCATGAGGTGGCAATGTCCCCGCATTGCCACAAGCTATTACAAGTGAAGGGGTAATTTTGTTTTCAACTATTAAGGAAGCAAGTACATTGACTTGTATTTAAGTTTAATATTATACAAGAATATGACTCTAAATTTTATGTCTTAAACCAAAAAATCATTAACATCTTTATATATTGTATAATAATTCAAGTTTATTGAAACATCCCATCTAACATAAATTCCAATAAATCATATACAATTACCAAATATATAGAATCCCATCAAACATAAATCCCAATAGAAAATAGAATAAATAGCCTATGCATAATATGAACAAGGTAATTAAGTTTTGGTTTATTGATGGAGAAAAAAACTATATTATTTTTCACAAGACACCCTAGCCTTTCCCATTACAACAATCTTCACCTACCATCAAAAGAATTAAAGTTTATTAGTAGAGTTAACCAACAACCACATAGCACACAACAAAGGACCCATGCTAATCCATCGGATAGACAACAATGCAAAACATGTTGTCTCTAGCTGTCATTCAAGAAAATGCATGTGAATGACCAGGATAAAAACCCCTAACCTAAGAGAACTAACAAGGCAACATGCATTGCCATCCAGTGTCCAAGCAAATTCAAATGAGTGGTCATAATAGTCTTAAATCTTGCATGCTTAGAAATTGAGCAACAAACACAACCATGCAATAAACGACTTGTCTACCCAATTAATAGATTTGCAACACATATTGCATCAACCAAGCCACAGTAAAGAACCTTAATTCTTGCACAATTAAGCATTTGATGATAAAAAGACATAAATATCATGGTTTCAACATGTTTAAAGAAAAAATTGATGATACTTTGCCCAATGCTTGTACTTTAGGATTTATAGTTTTAAGGACAAGTTTTACGCATGATTAGTGTGAAATTTAACATATAAGTTGTAGCAAAGTATTGCTTCTACCTATCTAGCAATAACATTTTGGCTTCAAAAAATCTCTTAAAATGAATATTGATCATTGGCATGCAAATATTTCAAACTGTCATCAAATTGCAGATTCAATACCAACTTAACTGCAATGAACTGCATTGTGTCCAGGCATTATCTCGACAGTATCATAGATTGTGCACTATAAACAAGGACAATAAAAAACAAGTCCAGGAATTATCTCGACAATATCATAGACTATGAAATATAAACAAGGACCATCAAAAACAAGGCAGTAACTCTATAATATCTCATAGATTTTTTTTTTAGAATTGTCACATTTAGCATGATGTTAGCTAGGAAGCTCTCAATGTTAAAACATAATTTCTTTAAATGAACGTAGAAAATGGAGAAAATTCTAACTGCAACAAATGTAGTTTGAATAAATATAAATTAAATGGTTGAAACAAAATGACTCTTCATTAGAAGGAGCCTCAATAGAAAAATTACATGCTGCAGAACCAAAATCACTGATAATTCAGATGAAGAGGTTTCATCATAGAAAATAATGACACAATAACTTCAGTGATAATGTGCTTGTCATCTCAAATTTTCGTACATCCTTACACTTAGAAAGCATTTCTTATGCATTTTCTAACAATGAAGGATCACTTATATAGTATTTATATTCTTCAAACAAAATTGGAGAGATTTTTAATAGCGACACTCTTTTATGATAACTTCTTTAGGGAAACGTAATTATGGGTAAGTTATAAATAGGCCTCTCCTGCTGATAAATAGGCGGATTCAATTCCCAAGTATTCCTTCCGAGAGAGAGGAAAGTTAATAATAGGCATCAATGCTTCCCAATTGATGCGGTATTATTTTCCATAGTGCTTACACTAGCTGGTCACTGCCAATTCATCATTGCTCCTTCCATATCCATCATGTAACTCTCAGTTTTAGTTCTTTCCTGTCACCACCTAAGAAAAACAATGCCATGTTTATGTGGATGATCAAACCATCATGCCTATCACACACCTTCATGTGGCTTCCTATGGATGATCAAACCATCATGGCTATCGCACACCTTCATGTGGCTTCCTTGTTGAATGGTGTAACCGTCTCTGTCAAATATCAATAATCTTATGAAAAAATAATAAGATTAGATATATTTATATTAATGGCTCGAAGAATAGGATTTGTCACAGAGGATTTCTTAGTGGATTTGCCAAAATTCCCGCTTGAAGGAAGGAAGGCTAGGTGAACATTTGACACTCTCTATCATTCAGAGACAGTCACTTCTAAACTGAAATTCCATCTAGATGGATTAGGTTCATGCTGGAAGGAGAACTTGATCTTGGAAAGCCAGGGTATGGAAATATGAATTACTAGTTTCCATACGCCCACAAATATTTCAGCTGACGTAGGTGAATCCAAGACCATCGAACGGGAAAACAACAGTTGGAAAACCATTATCATGGGAGAAAATCTAACTTTCAATTTTCTACTTCATTTCCAGTTTTTTCTTAGCGTTGTTGAACAATATGATGGCAGGAGGATAAAAAGCTTGTATGCCAAAAATAAGCTCACCCTTATAAAATGATTTATTAAGTAAAGATAAAGAAAACATAATATATCTAAATGCATATAAATAATGAATGAAATGAAAATATAAAGAAGCTGATGAAACCGGTTATTATTTATTGAAGCTTATTCTCTTAAAAAGAAGCTGATGAAATTATCATCTATTTAATTGATCTGTACTTAGGGTAAAAAAGGCTTTAAGTTATAATCTCAGGTGTGCACTATGCACAGATAGAATCAACACAAAAAGATCTATAAAGAAGGCCCCTTTTCAGCCAATCTATGGCATGAAAATTTTCTTTCCTGTTTAACTAGAACTACCTATGATGAAGCTATTATAGTATATAGTGACAAAACTAGACAAAATCAATATTAAAGATGACAATATCGGGGCTTGCAAAAAATGCAACACTCGGAAATGACTTTAACTCTTATAAGAGTAGGTTGAAGGAGTTGGAAACAATCGAAAGAGCAGGTTGAAGGAGTTGGAAACAACCCTTCATTTTATGAAAAAAGATCTTGAATCATCCACTCCCATGGAAGCGGATAAACATGGCCACATCAATGTTTTACAACAGTGACTTTTGGATGTTTCCAAAGACAAAACATGCCTAGAGGAGAAAAAAATTCACTACTCACTGAAATATACATTTAAACAAATGTAGAGAAGAAAATGACCATATAATAAGGGAAATGGAGAATTATTTTTTAAAATTAAGATGAGTGAGATCATTTTTAATGAACCAAATATTTACCAAAAAATTCATTATCAATTTTTTTTCAATTAAATAAAAGGAACATTTATTTTATCCAATTTAAGAAAAACAGTGGTATAGTTCAATTATTTAAAACAATGGATTATGATTTCAATTACAATAAATGAGGATGAAAAAATTATCCACCAGGAAGAGTTTCTTCGAAAATTCTACAGATTATATAGTTTTAGCATGCAAAAAGTGGGACCTTAAGGCCAATGAATCGAACAATTTGAGAAATTGTTATAATTGGACTGCATAAATGGGTTGAGTTGGTGCCGTAAACAATAAGAAGAAGTAGACCAAAGAAAATGATATTAAACACAAACAAATGAAAGCCAATAAGGAATCATATTCCTTAATTTCTATCACCAAGAAAATTAATCTACTGACCCTTCCTATTACCGTAGGTCTATAGGGATTTTGGCTTTATAGTTAAATATTGCATCGTCTTTCCCAGTGCGCATTTCCTTTCAGTATTCAATGCTCCAGTCCCTCTCCGTTGACTCTTTTTTTTGTGAATCAAGTTTTATGAGCTGCATAAGAACATAATCCACAAAACAATTTTATAAGGGAATCCGACTATAATTTTTTAAATAATTCAAGTTACCATTAATATTCAAATTAATATACATGTCAATTAGCAGTGCATCTCTATCAATCTCAAATTGGGATGGACATGGAGAATCTCCAACATCCTTGTAATGTCAACTGTCAGGATCTGCTGGAAAAAATAGTAAAAAAAGTATGCAAACATTTGTGACCATTTCTTTGTACAAGCCTTTTCTGATGAAGCCATGTGAGTGCTCTGCAATATGGGATAGTGGTACATTGAAAAGGAAGTTTAAGTCTGTGACCCAGTAGGACCCCTTCTTTGCAGTGATGATCCTCTCTTTTATATTTCCAAATATGGGAAAGTCATAAAAAAAAGGGGATTTAAAACTTATTATTACTTATGGAAATATAGCACATTCAATGTAGAGGTAGTGTAATATATATTCCGACATATGCGATCTTAACCCGGGTTAGAACATAATTATCAGAGCAGTATAATCCGCTTGCGTACCCGACCACAATGCCAGTGTAAATATCAAAATAATTTCTAAATCCCCACCCAACGTAAGCATAAGATCTGAGACCCGGTGCATATGACTACTACCTGTAATACTGTGATGCATCTGTGCTATTTAGAATCTCAGATGAACAAAGGCTAGTGTTTGCAAATCATAACAAAATAAATTAATTAAATTATACAATTACAAATAATAAAGTCAAATTACTACCATCATTGCGCAACAAACAATATTTATCCTTACGCTACACTCTAGGAGAAACAACTAATTTAATTAAGGGGACTGAATTCTAGCCGTTCCAGTGAGTCGAGAAAACCCATGGATTAACAAGGTTTATATTAAGTATCTCCGCTTAAGCATTTTCAAAACCGAGCGTAGTTGGAATTTCAAGTTCGAAACGCTGCAACCGCAAGGCTGAAGGAGGACTGATTGGCACAGATTTTCATTACCACCAAACTACATGCATGGAAAGTGAACACAACCAAATAAAAAAAACAATAACAGAGACATTTTCAAATTTTCAAAGTTTAAATTTTAATCATATACAAAAAAAAACACCACGAGGTTTTTTTAACCATATGTAAAATAAAAATCTGTATTCCACAGCTAAACAACTGAAATGGCAAATCTGTGCGTGGGAAGGAAGAAAACATGATCAAAGAAATGCATGCAAAGTCGTGGAAGCACAAATAAAATGCTAGCATAGAGATGCATGCAGATAGCCATAGGGCCACTGTAAGCAAGCACAGCTCCATGAACGAGGAAGTTGTCACAGTGGCTCATTTCCCATTGCTCCTAGAAATGTACACTTGGAATAACATACAAAAAATTGCATTAAAATATGCTTGCGAGAGCCCACCATCGGTCCTGGGACACACATCTGAGGAAAACGTCACCTTCACAAGACCAATAAGCATACAGTAAAATAGCTTTAAAAAAAATTAATACAACCAAAAATCAAACTATTTAAAAACTATAGAAAACACAAAAATTTCTTATTTGAAGCCCTCAACTAATCCTCCTTGCCGAATCATATATATCCCCTATCGGGGACATAATAAATATAAATATAAATTATATGTTAATAATTATAATTAAATTTAAATTATAATTATTAAAACATTAAACTTTTTAAAACGTTATAATATTATACTATTTCATAAATTGACTATATTTTCAATTATATTTTAAAAACTTTGAAAAAACCTTATTTAAATACATAAATTTTTTAAAATGTTTTATTATTATTATAAATGATTAACTATTAAAATCCCATATTTTAATAGTTATATTTCATAGTCCCATAATTAAAAAATCCTTATTTACTATCTTAAATGCAAACATTAAATTGTTTCAAACCTCGAGATTGCATACATTTTAAAAAAATACTATCCTAAATATAACTTCAAGTGAGGATCTAGGATAATGTTAATATGATTCTCAAGTATTGTATAAATTAAAGTATATTAGTATTCAAAACATCTCCCCCATGCATGGTTTTGAAACCATGTGCAAGGCCTCCTAAACAAAACATGGTTTTATTGTTCATGGTTTAGTAGGGCCTTGCAAATGGTTTTAGAAACATGTGCAAAGCATCCTAAACAACCCATGGTTTTATTGTATATGGTTTATGATACCTTGCACGTGGTTTTAAAACCATGTGCAAAGCTTCCTAAACAACCCATGGTTTTATTGTATATAGTTTAAGAGGCCTTGCACATGGTTTTAAAATCATGTGCAAGGCCAACATTGTTTTGCGGATAATTAAATTTATTATTTATTATTATTTTGTTAGGTGTGAACATTACAACATATCCCCCATATTGGGTTGTTTTTTTGGTAGACATTGTTTTTTTGCAGATAATTAAAATATTTATTTTTTATTACTTTGTTAGGAACAAACGTTACAACATCTTTCCCATATTAGGTTGTTTTTTGGCCCACATTTATTTTGGCTAATAATTAAATTTTTATTTTTATTATATTGTTAGTAACAAATGTTACAACATCTCTCCCATACTCTGTAATAATATTTTTGCCGACATAATATCGACAAATGTTACAAGATCTCCCTCATATTAGGTTTTTTTTTGCCGACATTTATTTTGGCGGATAATTAAAATTTTATTTTTTATTGTTTTGTTAGTAACAAACGTTACAACATCTCTCCCATACTTGCAATATTATTTTTAGCTGACATAATATCGACAAACATTACAAGATATCCCTCATATTAGGTTGTTTTTTTGGCCGACATTTATTTTGGCGGATAATTATATTTTTTATTTTTTATTATTTTGTTAGTAATAAATGTTACAATATCCCTCCGATACTCGACAATATTATTTTTGGTCAACAAAATATGGACAAACGTTACAAGATCTCCCTCATATTACAAACGTTACAAGATCTCCCTCATATTGGGTTGTAGAGTGCCTCTCGATAAAGTGCATCGAGATAGGGTAAATATATTTTTTACCAAACCATAATTTTATTTTCATTTTTTTTAGTGCTTCAAATCATATAAGCATCATGTATGATTTTCATGTCATTGGTGCCACCATGTTGTTGGATTACTTGTTTCATTTGCTTTCCCAGTGGATTTGGTTCATTTTAGAAATTTTCAAAATGGTATTAAATTTGTATATTTTATCTACATAGAAACAATGCCTCATCCAAAAGGAAGAGACTATGTAAATTGATTGCTATGCTCCTATTTATATTTTTAGTGGCTTACATTTTTAAGTTTGAATTTATTTTTCCTTCTTTAAAAAAAATATTTAAATGTGCTATGTGTTCAAACCATTGAGCTCACACTGAACTATGGTGTGTGTAACTAAAACAAAATAATTTTTTTTAGTGTAGAAGCGCCATTAACAATTTCTCTTACACATTTAAATCACACCATTGAGAGAAAAAATAATTTTAAAAATTAATAAATCTTGTAACTGCTGTAAGAAATGTATAGATGCACCATTCTCTATGCATCCATAAAATACAAAGAACGTTGTAAACAATTATAAACTATACATTTTCATGTGCTTCAGAGTGTGCTTGAAAATTTATGATTGCATTGTAAGCAATACACTTGTACTTATAAAACACATCATTAATATAACACTCGTGGACTGAAAACCTAATATGATGATGTATTATGTAGAAAATTGACTATGAATGCCTGAAAGGTTGAACACGTTGTATTTTGCAATAATTAATATTAAAAATACACATCTAACTGTGCTAACTGTGCCGAGGTGGTACGCTGAAAAGATTGGGGACCTATGTATATTCACAAAAGGTTGAAAGGGGGATTAGAGGTCTCTTAGTTTGGAAAGCCTACTCCGACCTTGTTAAATCCTTAATTCCCTAAATTACCCTTAAGTAATGATTTGAGCCTTAATTCCTTTTTTAATAACATAAAACATGTTGTATGTTAAGATAGGGATTAAGTGTGATTAATGAGAACAAGTAATTGTTAATGAAAGTGGAAATGTGGCTTGTGGGAGAGACCATGCAAGAAAATAGATTATCATGCACGTAAGATGGAAATCCATGGGGATTCGTAGAGGAAGACATGAGAGAGAAGAACTGGCTGAGGTATGTATGAAGAGATTCTAAGAGAAACAAGGGATTTTATGGTTGGTGGAAGAAAAAGAGTGTCGATTCTGAACGTATGAATCATAGTGGGAAAATTTTTCTGTTGAAATTGTGTCCATCTTTTCCTTTGGATGTCCCAATGAAAAGGAAAATGGTGTAGGAAACTAACCTAGCAGAATTCTTAGCACTGTAAACAGGGATGGGTCTCACTATTGTGCTTACAAAAGGAAGCTACGAAGGTGAAATGCACTGTTTGGAAAGGAATTGGATGTAAACCAATGTTTCCTAATGATCTAGTGTTGAGCTTAAAGAAAATTACAGGGTTGGTGTTATACCTGACTGGTGAATGCATGGGTCTCGACTTAGGGGTGGCATTTTGCTGAGAGTCTAATGAGCAAGATTTCCTATGTTTGGGTGGAGTGTGCCTAACATGTAGTCAGTTTCCCAATTCAATTGTTTTCAAATAAGTACCATTACTAAAACGTTTGATATTATTCTACAATGCTAATTCATGCTTGGATCATGTTTATTGTTACATGTTCATAGGGAATGTACATAATAAAATTACATTTATTCTGTTGAATTCATGAATGTTACATAATTTTAATTGCACATATGTAAATGGTTAAGTTGAGAAGGAAATCTCATGGTCATATGTTTTCCTGAATTGATAGGTAATCTCTGTTTAAAATATGTTTGGGATAATTGTTAAGTAAATGCTCTATTTGGGAGTTGTTAAGTTGTTGTAGGCAATGTTAATTGGTTTAATCATATGTAGTATGACAATGGTTTCCCAGTTATGATAGACTAATTAAAGGGGCATAATGCCTTATGTCTTTATGAGTGCTTGCATAGCCATTGTGGACTATGGGTCGATATTCACATGTTTATCATGTTCTTTGTTTTTAATTCAATTTATTTGAGAAGTTAAATGAGGCCATTATTTTGGTTTCTCATCTTCATGTTGAATTGCATGAAAAAGGAAGAAGTAGAATAACACTGTAATTAGTGTGAAGCTCTTGTTCCCTTGATTGTTAACTCTCGCAATGAGAATATTGTTGTTTGTGAATACATAAACTGGTTATTTGAATTATGTAGTTGAACAATGATGATTATTTTGGTTCTAAATTGTTTTCGTGTTGAAAAGGCTTAAAACCAGATGGATTCATTCCTTAATGGAAAAGTGATCATTGTTTGAAGAAATGTTATAGTTTCCTATTGTTAAAAGAAATGGAATGAATAATTGAAGCTTGTATTTGTGCCTAAAACGTTTAATATTTTGATGGTGAATTAAGTTTGTAATCATCCTAATTCACATACTTAATCCATGACTTAGTACATTTTATTAAAACGACTAAGCGTTAAACTTTTAGATCATAAGAGAAATTCTGAGTTTTCCTTTGCTGATGAACTGATGCCGATGTCAGTGTGTCGACATTGAAGTACCAATTTCAGAATAAGGGTTTTCCTTGTGGAGCTATGGTTACATTCGATTTCTGACTTCTAACTTCCAAGTCGAAGAGTGAAATCACCGAATGCATGTGAATCGTTGGAGTTTGATGCATAGGTGACATCACTGATGTTGGAATCATAATGGTCATTGATAATTTTGTTCATCCATTTTTATCTTCGAAGATCCAACGTGCTGACTTTTGAGGTTCGATGTGCCAACGTCGGGGTGGGCATGTCGGGATTGTTTCATTAGGGACTCCTTCTATGGTTCCGATATCTGAATTCCAATGTTGAAAATGTCAGGAAGGTATGGTTAAGTCGAGAAGGAGGTAATAACCATCAGGACTATTTAATAATGTTAATTAATTAAATGATTAACTAAATTTAAGCAATAACTAAGAAATTTAACCTATAGTTAACTACGCTTCCGCAATAGTGAGTTGAATGGGGCTCATTATTAATTGTTTAAATATTTTTCAACTTAATTTTTGTGTAATTCTAATTTAGTAATTGATAAGATTCCATTGTGGAGAGCCAGAAGAGCCTCCATAATTTTTAAGAAAGAAATTTTGTTTATTGGCATGTAATATGCTTATGTATTATAGATTGGTTATAGAGACTTTATAGTGCTCTATGTGTGTTTTTGCTATAGATTGGTATTTGCATACTTGTGTAATGTGCGGGTGTGTTACAATGTGGTATCAAAGCTAAGGCTATATCAATCGAAATTTTTTGGTCTTTTATTGTATTTTTGAATGGAATATTGCATGATCGAAAAATAAAAATGAATATGCATACAAACAATGACGTGAACTAACAATCATGGATGATTTTCAGATTGCTAGTGACAACACAATTTTCATATAATTTTATTTTCAGATTAATAGTGAAGTAGGTAAGCAGTATTGAAAAGAGGGAAGTAGAGCCTACATTATCCAACTTTGTTGAGGAAGTTGGTATGGGTGTTCAAAGAACATAATCCAATGGTCATCAAACTAATATGGGAACCATGGAAGTGTTCCAAAATTTCAAGGATATACAGATTGGGAATGGAAATATTTTACAAAGTATGGAACAACAAAATCAAATAAATCAACAAGTGATGTAGAATCTAGTACAATTACAAAAGTAGGTGCAGCAAGTAACTTTCGTTGTAAGAAGGGAAGGAGAATAATAAATGAGTAGATGAATTCCTGATAGATATCAACATTCTAGAGATAAGGATGTAAGAAAAATGGGGTTGCGTTCCCACTATCATTTAGCTGAAAGTCATCATGGGAACAAGGTGTCTAAAATTTGGCATGAAATTTTGAAGTCTAAAATGGGCCTCAAAACAAAAAAAGTACTATCAAAATCAACTTTAAAAGAACCAATCACATTCTAGAGAATGACATCATCCCTTATGGTTGAGGTGGAATTGCTTGAGTTAGAGATGTTTACTTGTCAAATTCTAAAACAGTAAAAAGTTGTTTCTTACAAAATTAACCAACATAAATAAGCCAAGTAATCCATGAATGGATAAATAACATAGCATATATTATTGATAAGATAATGATGTCTTACAATTACATTGTCGTAGGTTTTATAATCCATTTTGCACCTTTTCAATATAAGTCATGTCTTTTGACTTTTCCTAATTATTTAATTATTTACTTCTTATTTTACTAAAATTAAATTATTAATATTAATTTATGTTAATATTAATAATTAATGCTGATTTATATCAATTTTTTTTATATAACATTGTCTTCCCCTTAGAGAAGCTTTGTCCTCAAAGCTTAGAGAAGATAGGGCTTACGCCTGATTTTTTTCTTGAATCATCATTTCTAGATTTTTTCTTTTAGTATTTGCGACACTTGATGAAATGAGACAATACGAGTTACGAATTCCAAAGAAGAAATTCCGCATCATCGCTAATGTGGTCCATCCAAGATCTATCTTCATCGAGGCTATCTGATGGCTTTGTGGGGTGGTTCTTCTCATTTGTTGATCAGTGTGTTGATTTGATGTTCTTGCTTGTTTGACAACATAACTCTTTTGTGTATGTTCATTTTGACCATGTCGTTAGTCAAAATGACATTTATAATTGGGGTGTCGATAAGAGGTTTTTGTTGTTTGTTTTTCTACTGGATTGACCTCCTTTTGAACTGTGATGAAGACTGAATTTATGTTTCTTTCTTCTTCCTCAACTTGAATAGGTTTTCCAGAAAGTCTGGATGCTTCCTTCTTGATTTGTGCTACTTTTTTCTCTAGTAGCTTGTTATTACTCTGAATCTTCTTGAACCTTTCGTCTTGTGACTCTTTGTCCTCTTTTAACTTCTCAATTTGTTCTTCTAGTTCTTTATTAATATTTCTTAAATGAGTTGGTTTTCTTCCTCCTTTTCTAATATTCTTTTTTTGAGGTATTCATTGGAAAGTTCTGTCATCTTACTCTGTTTCAACTTCTTTATTTGCGTAAGTAATGTCTCGTTTCGAACTCATAGTCGAAATAGTTCTTCGGTATTGCTTGCTAAATTGTCATTGATTTTCTTAATTTCCAGCTTGTACATTTTTTTAATGTCGTCATTACTTATGTTGGAGTTTTTCTTGTTGTTGCTCATTGTTGACATATCTCTTAATCTTGATCTTAGGGGTGGCAGGTGTAGGGGGGATCTTACTGGATCCCGAAGGACAAACGAAAAAAACCTTTTCTCGGGGGCTGGGCCATAAGACAAATAATGAAGCAGAATGGATGGCTCTCTTGCAGGGTCTTGAACTCTCAAACACAATAAATATCCCCAAGCTAGCAGTATTTGGAGACTCGAGACAAGTCATTTACAAAATGATCCATGGTTATCCCATAGGATCCATCAATTGCAGAAGGCTGTATGATAGAATCACTCCCCTCCTCTCTATTTGAGTTGAGTTTTTTCACATTCTCCAAGCAAACAATGCTCTCACGGACGCTCTGGCTAATGAAGGGGCCTCGCTTCCTCAAGATCAAATTTACATAAACGACCAAGACATTGTTACCAAACCTATTTCCTAATGCCAAATATGAACACTCCAATTTTTTTTTACCTATCCTAAGTCTCAACTTACTTTTCCACTTGGATTATGGTCTAATGTTTGAACTCTTCCTTGGAAACACGTGGCCTCCACTCACTTCCATCCCCTCCACGCATCCTCTTTCCTTAATTCGCCATCCCCTTAGGATTAACTGTGGGCTTAGATGACACACTTCTCGCAAGCCTCAACAGTGTACCATGGCTTCGCCTGGAAGCTTCATCTGCCCCTTCTCCCTCCTTGATAGTCATTTATGTGTTAATATTCACGCTGCCACTCCAGAAGAAAACCCGCTCATTGATAGGTCTAGTTTTGATGAAGGCTTTCTCCCACTGCTCGATTCTTCGCAGGTTTTCCCTTGGGAAGCCTTTCCTTTGTTAAGCGGTTTCATGAAAGAGAGACTAGCGTTGGCTGCTTTCCTGAACTGTCTCTATCCTTCTCGCTACGTCCTTGGCTCCTTTTGGCGTTCAACTACAGGCCCTGTGACCATGGATATCCTCTTCAAGCAGCTTCTCCATGAAGGTAATACTCTGAACCTTGGTTGTAACTGTACTGGCTGGGAGGAATATTCGATAGGTACTCTCTCTTGTCGAAAAATAAGGGACTCTGACATCCTGCAGCAAGAACTTTCCATTCTCAGCTCTGTTCTCTATAATTTGTCCTCTAGAAGATGGTGTTGCAGTCTATGCAGTGGATAGGTTTTCGTTCTGCCTAGCTCGGTGCTCAATCAGCTATCAAGCCTAAGCCTCCATAGCCACAGTCTTGGTCAAGAATTTCACCAAACCCAGGAAATGGACCCCGCAGGGGAAAACGAAGGTCTTGCATATTTGAAGCTGAACATTCAGCATTTGTATGAAATGGTGGCCATAGGAATTATGGACAACAGAGAGACTTTTAAAGAGGTAAAGAACCTTGTTGATGTAGTGGGATACACTTCTTACTAGATTAGCAATCACGATGCCAAAATAGATGACAATGAAATGAATCTGATGGAAATCATGGGGAAAGTAGACTGCATTCAGGAGGATCTGCAGTGCTTGGTGCAGGTGAATCAGGAAAGCCAAGCTCATGAAAACCCAGCAAGAGAAATCCAGAACATGGAAGAGGAATCTGTCACTCAGCCCATGGGGCTCCCAGGAAATCCTTAAAGTGTCTTTTGGTAGTATATATTTTTTTGTATTTTCCTTAATCAACAGTTTGTTCGAGTTTATACTACGTCTGTAATTAATCAAAAAATAAGAACCTTTTGTCGCATACTTAGGTCTATCTTCTGGCCTAGTTTTGTTACTTTTTTCTCAGACCTGCAAGAATATTTCAGCTGTAGTTTTTTTGTAATGAATGGCTGTGCATAGCCTGTTTAATATTACTCTCCTTTAAGTTTCTGTTAAAAAAAAACTCTTAATCTTGATCTTATAGCTTCTTCTAGGCTTGCACCAATTCACTATCTTTGTCCTTGATTTAGCTTGTTTAAGTGCTTTATGTCTTCTTCGAAATCATTATCGCTTCTATGTGGTGACTTTTCATCATTCTTTGACTTTTTGATCTAGTCTTCTAAGTTTTGATTGTGACTTTTCAAATGTGATATTTTCTCATCCTTATCTGATAACATTTTTCTGAAACCTTCATTATTTTTTTCTAATATTTGATTTTGGATTTATAACGTATGATTCATGTTCTCTTGAATTATTTTAATCAATTCCTGCTTATCAATCTCACATTGTAGATAGTTATTGGTCGCTTTAGAATGTTCTAACTAAGCCAATACTGCTTGTAATTGCATTTGCAATTCTGATTTTGTAAGAGCCATGGCCTTTCTTTTACTTTGACGTCTTTGTTAATAAATGGTCTTTGGCTTCCTCCGACGATAAATGACCCCCCTTATTATTATTATTATTATTATTATTATTATAATTGTAATAATTTATACCATTATTATTATTTTAATAATTGTAATAATTTATACAATTATTAATTGTTATAACAATTATTACAATTAAAAAAATGTTATATAAAAAAATGATATAAATCAGCATTTATTATTATTATTATGAATTAATGCTGATTTATATCATTTTTTTATATAACAAATTCTAAGTGGTAGATGAAAACCCATAGTTAACATACTCATAAGAGAAAAAGTGCTCATAAATTAATTTTTGAATATAATATATATGTACTTATGAAGCACTTTACAAGGTGAAGTAGTTTCCTATAAAAATATTGTACTTTTCCATATAATAATGAATGTTTAAATATAAAATATATGATTAATATTAAAAATCAACATGAATTTGAAATTTGAAACCTGCGTAGTTTTTTATGTGGTTGCACGGAAATGCACTTTCTACAACTCAAATGGGCGAGATGTGTCCGTCTGTAATGGTGACATGGCACATGTCAGCTCAATAACAATTAACAATTAACTAATTAAATAAATAAATAATAAAACTTATATAAATAATATAAGTTTTTAAATAATTGTTGATTGTTTTTTTTATAAATAATTGTTATTGAAAAATATGGATTAAGTCATCATTATTAATAATTACATTTTTATAAATTATCAAAATTTTCTTATGATTTTTTCATAAGAGTTTATTCATTATTATTAATAACATCATTTTTTTAAAATATTTATATAAAAGTCATGTTTCACTTCATTAATGAAATGAAATGAAAGTTACCCGCACCGTCAGCCCTTGGAAGTTGAAAAATATGTAAAATTGAAACAAAAACACGTGATATCGTATTTGTCACGATATACCTAAAATCCATACAATAAAACTTTGTTTCTTGCATTTCATAGATTACATAGCAATGCAAATAATGAATAGCGTTCCGTGTAAAATATCCTTTGAGCAATGGGCCAAATGGAAAGATTACTTCCTGGAAAATTGGGTTGATGTTCACAAGAAAATGGGGATAGATAGGCCCACTGTGTTATAAATTCATTTCATCCTTGAACGATGAGTTTGTTTATTGTTGGTAGATTGAAAATAGGTCTAGATATCTTGAACTTCAGAAATAGTAAAATATAAACTATTATGAATCAACGTCTGCAGATATGACAATACAAGATTTTGTTTAAGGTTATTTAGTTTTCTTTGTTTCTAGAAAATACAATAAAGGAGGACGAGAAGAAGCTAGATGACCTACTCCAATGAGTTGAGAATTGTTCAATGTGTACCAAAATGATATTTTGTTTGAAATGGGAAAGGAAGTGCAAGGTGACAAATAAGCAAGAAAACATTTTTGTGCGGAAGAGGTGCATTCTACAATCGATTAGGGAAGAGATATGTAACTCCTTTGGTGCTCATCCTGGATTTGACACATGTCCTTTATAAATAAATAAATAAAATTATTAAAAATAACATGTCATCTCAAATTAAATTTAAATTATTTAGAAATACGTATATATAAAATTACACAAATTAGATAAATTAAAACCATAAACATTGCATTACACACTTCCTTGACATCTCTGCTCTATAAAAAGAGCTTACAACTTCAAAAATTTGATTTCTCTTGATGCTTGGTAAATCCTCTTTTAAATAGATCTATACTAGTTTATAATAAATACGTGATAAAATACTAAATATAATAGCACTACAACAAATCATGGAATTAGCGTCCCATTTAGCGTCCCTTTTTAGTGTAATTTTTTTTACGTTGAGTGGTTAAACTAGACGCTAAATGGGACACGTCATGGACAAAACTTAAAGCGTCTCAAAAAGCGTCTTTTTTTGTGTCCTAGATAGCATCATTTATGACGTCCAAAATAGTGTCTAATTTTTTGCTTCCAGAATAGCGTCTAACTTTGCTCCCTAAACAACGTCGAGGTTTGCTTCCTAAATAACGTCCTATTTTTCTTCCTAGAGAGCGACCATTTTTGCTTCCTAAATGACATCCCCGTTAGCACCATATTTGCATCGAAATTAACATCCAATATTACATCCATTTGTGCTGTCACTTTAGCATCCCATTTTGCACCACGTTTTACTTCCAAGTATGTGTCAATTTTCGCTTCCAAATTTGCACCAATTTTTGCTTCATTTTTTGCATCGTGCTTTAGTACCACCATAAAGTAACAAATGGTTAAAACAACTTTGTATTTTAATAGGGAGTTTATTGTGGATGCTATTTAAGGTTTAATGCTAATACCAATTGTCATTCATAAATGTATATATAAAATAATTATCTTATAAAAAAAATATTTTAGAAATTTTACTATTAATAAGAATTAAGAAATTTATTTCTTAACAAATAAATCTTATTATACTTATTAAAACATTTTTTTAATTATTTTTTAAATATCCTTAATTTAACATAATATTATTATTATCATAATGCAAGTGTACATAAAACTAGTTATTTTAATAGTTTTTAATCCATAATAAAAGTTCAATAATTCATTATATTATGTATAATAAATTAAAATCAGAATATTATTTTCATTCATTTACTCTTAATATACATAAAATATTTATGAAAACAATGATTTATAATATTTATTAGATTGCTTTATTTATCTTATTAAATATAAATAGAATATTAATGTAATTAATTTTTGTTTTTTTAAATTATGTTATTTTTTTAAAGAAACATAAACAAAGCTGAAAAACAATAAAAAAAAATTGACAGTCTATGAAAAATTAGTTTTTATCTTTTAATTTCATTATAAATTATGAGAATTTAAAATTTATTTTCCATGGTTTATGTCATCCTTTAATTTCTTTGCAAATTATAAAAAATAGTGAAATACAATTTTTACACAACTATATTATTTATATTTGAATTAATTTTATGCTTAGTAAGTAATGCGTTTGAAGACAATTGTGAACCATTTTCAATTAAAAAACTAAAAAAATAATAATAATAACATCTTATAATTGTATTAGTTAAAATTATTATAACTAATATAAATAAAATCAAAATATTATCATTAAACAAATTTACAACGAAATATAATCTCTAAAAAAATATTACATAAATTAATGTTATTAATGATGTAAATTGCAGTTTACATTACCTTATAATATTTTTAAAACGTAATATAAAACTATTTAAATAAAATAATAATATTTTTAAAAGTAATAAAAAATTATATACATATTTTTTTTGGTAAAGGGATGAAATATATTTTTATCTAAATTTTATTTGAATTTTAAATAATAATTTATTTTATTTAAAAAACAGATAAAAATCAATCACTCAAAAATTTAAAAACTAAAATCATATATATATATATATATATATATTTCAATGAATCTTTAGATATACAAACATTTTCTCTCATATAGAAGAAAGAAAAATAATCAATTGAATGCTATTAATTTATTTTTTTCAAAAATCTATCACCAAAGAGTAGGGTTGGTAAAGACTTGAGCCTCGAGTGAACTTCATTGAATATGTTTTCGTCCGCATGAAATCTATGGGAAACCTCTGCAATTGAATATCTCATTATATACATAAGAAAGCTGGAGTATAAAAACTCAATAAATCAAATAAAAAAATTATCATAAACATACCATAGATTGGATTACTTCCCTCCTCCCCTAATGGTTGAATTCTTCCTCCTTGTCTCTCTTCCTCCCGAATCAATCTCCCTCCAATTGTATTCAATTTATTGGACTCAGCCAGCCTCCTTTTTATGTATTCCTACTTTGAATCACCTTCATGCATGTTAAGAAAATCAATGAAACTGGTTCGAAGAAACTAAGAAAAAATTTGAAATTACAGCATTTTATTAAGCTACCTTTGATCTTCTGCATGTATTCTAAGAAAACCAATGAAATACTATTCATAGCAAGTGAATTTAGAAAAAAGGATACTTACATTCAAATTCATGGATGAGGAAGTTGTACTCTTTGGCCTCGGTTGACCTCCTCCAAAACAATAAGAAATTACATTAATAAAATAATAAAAACCCCTTTCAAATGTGATATAAAATCTTCCATCAAAACGCAATGTTTGGAGCTATTGAAATGGAGATAGGAGCTATTGAATCAACAACGTGAGGAGAGAAGAGCAACTAAACTATTATGTATATAAGCATTGGAAACCGTACTAAGTAGCGAATAAACGGAACCGGTTTGTTTTAAAACCCAACTCACCCATATCTATAGTTTTGGGCATCAATAAACTATTAATGGTATTTACTCTTTGGCAGCCCAAGCAAATACTATTTTAAGTGGTCACTCTACTACTGTTTCAGTGACCACGAAAGGAGCCAATTTCCAATCAAATTTCACGCGCGTATAGTTTCGAATCATTAAAATAGGCAAAACCATAAATTTAGTCTTTCTGGCCGAGTACATGCAAAAAGTGTTAGGTGTTTTCTTTTCAAAAGCGATGGGGAATCCTTTTTCCATATTTATCCTTTATGTCGAAATAATAATATATATTTATATAATGGTATATATTAAAATAATGGTATATATTATTGGAGTTATTTTTAATTTTTAATATAATGTTTCTAATTTGTTTATATGATGTTTTTTTTTTTTTTACAAAAACGGTTAAAATTTAATTAAAGACTGGCAAATGGGCTGTCAGGGCCTTACAAAGCATAATCAAATTCACTCTTCTGATCTTCCTTTCCTGCTTGGTTCCTTTACTACTGCTGATCTAAATGGTCTTCTTATCCTTAAGGGATTGGGCAAAAAGAGCTTCCTCCATTGACAATAAGCTGGTTTTTGTTTAGAAGTGCACCCCGGTTGGCTTCGGCGTCCGCAAGGCTGTTTAGATTCCTAAGCACATGCTGAGCCTTATAAATTCTGAAGTGAGAAAGGAGAAGGCTGACTTTCCTGAAGATTTGGCCAAGATGAATGTCCGAGGGGATCTTCTTGGTGTGAACCGCTTTAATTATCAGCTTGGAGTCTCCGAAAATATTAATCTTTTGGATGTTCAGATTTCTTGCCTGGATTAGGCCCTGACACAGTGCCAGAATTTCAGCTTGGTTGTTGGTAGCACGTCCTAGGCCCCATGCAAAGGACAGGTGGATTTTGCCAGTCGGTTCGTAAATAATACCGCCTCCTCCAGCTTGCCCGGGGTTCCCTTTCGAGGCCCCGTCGAAGAAGAGACACCATTCATTTAGCACTGATCTCCATTTAATAAAGTCCATTTCAGCGAGTTTAATTTCCCAATTGGCCTTGTGGGACAAGTACTTGGCTTCATTGCTATTTTGAAGAGGCTGGAACTCCTTAAACCATTGATCCTCTTCCATAGAGAGAGGAGCCTTATTCCCTTTGAGAGCCTTTGATTTTAAAGCTTCAGACAGCATTACCCGGGCTTTGATAGCTACTTGAGCTGGGGCCCTGTTTTCATCCCTGAAGACTCTGTTGTTGCGCTCCAGCCAAATTTTCCATGAAACGAACCTGGGGATCCACATCCACGTGATTTTGATGAGGTTTTTATTACTCAAATCGTGGGGATAGAGGTAGAGCCAATGACTTACCAAATCGACTGCAGAGCTGGGGAAAGTGACAGCGATGGGTCCAAGCAACAATTTCCAGGCCTCCTGGGTGAAATCGCAGCCTGTGAACAGATGGTCAGTGTCTTCTTCAGCGTTTTGGCACAGTGGGCAGCGTGAAGGGCCAGCCCAGCCTTTCCTCTTGAGCTTGTCATAGGTGAGAACGCTGTCATGAAGCATTTGCCAGGTGAAAAAATCAATTTTAGGGATGGACGGGTAATGCCAAAGAGCATTCCACGGGCCTGGATTGGGGGGAGCCCATGGACGTTCCAGAATTGAAGCATAACCAGCAGAGGCAGTATATTTACCTATGCTAGATCCCCAGCCACGTTTATCTTTGGAATTGGCAGAAATGGGCGATTTTCCTTGGAGAGAGAGTCCAACAACAGCAGCGCCTCATCCTTTAGCTCGACTGG